>PVJC01005613.1:0-58444 GCA_004026665.1 Murina feae
GGTTGTCTGTGGGACCTCCGAAACTCGTCTGGAGCTGGAGTTCAGAGCCGCTGGGGACTTGTGGCTCTCTCCGTTTTGGAAAAGAACTGCGTCCCCCAGTGCCAGCCCTTCCCCGAGCCCGTGCGCGCGCCTCCGTACCTCTGTACTTTGCTTCCGCTGCTGCTCTGAGTCTCAGACTCTTCTCTGGTTGTAGGATTTTTACTCAGCCAGCCATCCTGTGGGTGCGAGTGGTGTCCGTGTGTTCTTCTCGTGGTTTTTCTGAAATAGTTGTTCACAGCTGCATATACGGTGTCTACCCTATGCCGCCATCTTGTTTCTCTCAACAATAAATATTTTTAAAAGAAAAGAATGTTCATTAAAAAGAATAAGAAAAAACAGTTGGTAGCACTATTTGGAGTAATAGCGAATAATCTTAAACAGCTTTGTTTTTTTGTTTTTTGTTTGTGTGTGTGTGTGTGTGTTTTCTTAAACAGCTTTGAATGAAAAAAGACTATATGTAGAACAGTCTATATTGTGTGTTTATAGTATGCATTATATAGACTATACAAAACTTTAAGCTATTTCTGAAAAAATATACAAACTGCTAATATTGCTTGCTAGGAGGTAGAGGGGTTAGGGGAGAGACAGACATGGGAAGACAACTTCCTTTTCACTGTACAGCCCTTGGTAGCTTTTGAATGTTTTACCCTGTGCAAATATTAACTAATCAACAACAACAACAAAATTTAGACACATTGTGTTAAAAAAAAAATAGGGGACTTTGTGTATTGAAATTTGCCTCCCTGTGGGTCCCACCTGATTCAGGTTCTGTCATTAGGGTCTCATGTTAAACTAGGTTTAACCCCTCTCCTACTAGATGCTCTTGAGGTATTTGAATGCTCTGAGTCTTCATTTATCCAGGCAAGTTCCCTCAGATTTCCAAACTGCTTGTTGTAGGAGAGGGGTTCCTTAACCTGGCCTCCGTCTTTGGACCCTCTCAGATCCCGGGAATTCTTGGAAAGAGCATTACCTAATGCTGAGCAGGCTGCTGTCTTCCTTGCATTGTCACAGCACCCTTCTCCCTCCTGGAATTTCTGCCTTGGATGGGGAGGAGTTAAGCCAGTGGGAAGTGGTAGGAACACATCATCCCTAAGGTATCCCTGCCTCCAAACAGCTGAGGCAGGCTACTTGGATGCTTTCCTTTCTCCTGGGAGGTCACCCTGGGCCTCGCTCTATTTTATCTGCAGCAGAATCTGGGTTTAGAGTGGCTGAAGGAAGGCATGGGTTAGAGCGCCGAGTGACCTGCTTGGAAACATAATTCCAGGGAACATTCAAGAATGTGAAACATGCCAAGGCGGTTCAGTGATGAGAGACCGCGTTCACGAAAGCAGCTCTGGGGTTCTGGGGGAGAGCAAGACGAGCCTGCTGGCTGACCATGTGCTCGCACACCCTGGACTGTTCTTGCCCACGGTGGCTCGGCGTCAGTGATAAGGATGTGTGTGTGCTGCTCCGGGAAGGCAAGGGGCCTCCGTGTCCTCTCTAAGCACCTGTGCTCCAGATGCCATCATGAATTTTCCTTAGCCTTTCTTTTCTTTTTAAACACGATATGTATTTCTTCTGATTGTAAAGATACTATGTATCCACGGTATAAAATTTAGAAAATACGGAAATGTTTAGAAAAGAAAACCTGTGATCTTACCACATGCCACCATTTTTTTCTGTTTATATTTAGTTGTTTGTTTGTTTGATAAAATTGTCTAACACACAGGTTTGTATTCTATTCTTTTGACTGAACATTTTAGCCTAATGTTTTTCCATGTTAACTGTTTTCAAAAGCATGACTGGTCATGCTTTCAAATGCTTTTCCCTGAAGATGCACTGTAATTTACTTAATCATTCACCTATTTTTAGATACTTTATTTCTCATTTTCCCCAAATAATGCTTCGATCAACATCTTTGTACATAAAGCAACATCTGCCTCCCTGATTATGTTTTAGAAGAAATTTCTAAAAGTGGAATTTCCGAGTCAAAGCTCTCTTGACAGATAACTGTTAAAATGCATTCCAGGAAGATTATACCAATTTACTGTGCATATGCAGGTACCCATTTCACCTCACCTTTGCCAAACTGGGCATTATCACACACACACACACACACACACACACACACACTTTACTAATTTTATTTAATCTAATAAAAGAGTAATATGCAAATTAACCATCACTCTGAGACACCTACATCATACCTGCCAGCCAAGCCATGCCCACTAGCCAATCGGAGTGGCTGTATGCAAATTAACCCAGCCAAGATGGCAGCTGTCAGCCATGGAGCTAGAGCAAACAGGAGGCTTCCATTGCACCAGTGATGGAGTTGAAACTGCCTGCCTAGGCCGGCCGGGCCTCTGCTCAAGGCAACAATGTTTCAATTATAGAAGCCAGCGAGCTGAAGCAAACAGGAGGCTTCAATGCCTGCCTAGGCCTCTGCTCAAGGCAACAAAGTTTCAATTATAGAAGATAAATAAACCCCAGAAACCCGACTCCAGCCAGCCTTGATGGAATGTTGGGTCAATGGAAGCTGTGGGCAGCCTGAAAACGGCCCTCAGCCCCTCACCCAGGCTGCCCACACCCACATGGGGTGAGAGTCCCCGCTGGGGTGTTTGGCCAGCCTTCAAACAGCCATCATCCCCTCACTCAGGCTGGCCAGGCATGTCAGCAGGTGGACATCCCCCGAGGGGTCCCAGACTGTGAGAGGGCACAGGCTGGGCTGAGGGGACCCCCCCTCCAGTGCACAAATTTTGTGCACCGGGCCCCTAGTAGGGAATAAAATGATATCTCATTACTTTTAAAAATGTGTTTGCATTTATTTGATTGCAAGGGAAGTTAACTGTGTTTTCATGTGCTTATCAATATTTAAAATTCTTATTCTATGAATCATTAGTTTAAGTTTGTGTTGCTATATAAATATTGCTCAGATTTCAGGAGAGTTGTATAAAGTGCCTGCCCAATATTATTGCTGTCAGAACTTAAGTCAATCAAGCTGCATCTTGATTATGAATATTGTTTTTATATAAGCACCTCTACCCAGCACTGCTTCTCTCCTGGAGCAGCAGTACAAAAGAAACAAAAGGTGTCTAAACAATGACTTGTTTATTTAAAAAATACAGACTTCACTGCCCTCCATTATCTTACATGAGGCTAATTGAGCTAAAAAGGCTCCTGATGTGGAATATCAGCGTTACTGAAAATGAATCCTCGTGTTTAGTAGTAAGTGCTCTCTGTAGTAATCAGAATAATTGTGTTACATGGTTCTGAAAAGGCAAGGATTCTTTCTATTTCGTTGTGTGGGGGTTAGACCAGGAGAGGAGGCAAGGGCTGAGAGTTGAAATGCTTGGATCCTAGTCCCAGCTCAATCTCCAACTCTCGCCTCACTTGTCCTGGATCTTGAAGCAGGTGCTGGACATCTTGAGGACATCACCTTCACCTTACAGATCAGGATATCAAGGTTCTGAGAGCAGAGATGTTTAGCCAAACTTATATGTTTCTTTTCCTTGGGAAGTAAATATTTTGAAAAGAGAGAACAGGCTCTTGATCTGCATGACTGGTTAGATAGAGCAGATATGGCACTTGAACAGCAATGGATGTAACTATGCATTTGCTCACCCACCTGAAGACCCCTGAAGTTTCTTCCAAGCTCTGATACAATGTGAGTCATTGATGAAAAGTTATCCTTGTATCCTGGGCACAGACTGAGTCCCAGTTTGGGCTGGTTGAACATAGCTATTCACCATTACCAGAACAACAAATGAAAGTTTCTGCTTGTGTCATGGTAGGCCACCCTCACTAACTGTCCTGAAACTTTAAATCTGGACCTAAAGAGAACCTGTCCAACAAACCCAGAAAAGTATGGGGCTCTCCTCCCATGGGCCTTCATCTCCTGCAGGGACTACTGCAACATAAGCAGTGTCCCTTCGTGAGGACATGCTCCTCAGAGGCAGGACGGCTGTATTTCAAATGCTCCAGGGGCTGTTCATTGTGCAGGAGACATCTGCTGGTACCCTCTGTGACAGAAAGGCCTTGCTTCAGAGATGAAAAATCAGACATATGAGGGAAGATGACGACTGCTCTCAACTCTCTGGAGGCCCAAGACAGAAACAGAGCTGGCATCCATGGAAGGAAGAATTTTAGGAGTCAAGCCAGGTTCAATGTTCCCCAGTGCCTGTTCCTTGATGGGACACATAGAAAGGGTAGTATCTTGCCCCCTGAGCTTGGTGCTCCAACATTAATAGCAAGGATCTGAGGGTGGGGGCTAGGTTAAGGCTTCTTGACCAACAAGGGTGATGGTGCCTAACTTTACAACTGATGAGAGCAAAAGTGGGTCCCATCGAAACTGAGCCCCATAAATGTCATGTTGGTAGACATAACACAGTATTAACTGTAGAGACCAGCAACTTGATCTGTATCCAGCTGTACTCAAACCGGAAGCCCCAAGAATCCTTGAGTCCAGTATTCCCTTGCCTTATACATCCAATACTAGTTTTATCGATGCTATCTCTGAGATGCCTTGCCTCCATTCCCTCTTTTCCATCAAACTTCTGTTACCCTGATAAAGGTCCTTATTACTGCTTGCCTGAAGCTCTAGAAAAATTTCCTAGCTGTTTTCCCCACCTGTCATCTCATCTGCCCTAGGCTACTCACCAAGCTAGCATGCCTACCAAAACACAGCTCTAACTGTATTATACCTGCCCCAACCTTTCAGTAAATCACATATTCATTTATTCACATTCATTCATTCATTCAACAAATAGCCTGATTACCAACTATTCATGCTGGGATATACAATGGTAAATAAAGCAGACATTTCTCTGATCTCATGGTGCTTATAGTCCATTGTCCACTGAATGATCTGGCACCCGGTGACCCTCCACAATATGGTCCAATTCACCAAACCGATCCTCTCCCCTATCACCTCGTTATGCCTCACGCTCTGGCCACACCAAACCACTCAGATGTCTTGAATGTGGCCCACATATTCCAGTCTCCCTGGTCATGTCAATGCTGGCCCCTCTACTTAGAATCTGCTTCCCTCCCTGTCTCACATGTGTCTCAACCTTATCTATCATTCTAGGTCAGAGTAACATCACATGTTCCATGAAGCCTTCCTTGATTCTCTCCATGCAGCTCCCAACCACAGTGAATATAATCTCCTCCTCCCCTGATTCATACCCATCTTCTGGCACTTTAGTAGTTCACCTGTGAAGTCTATTTTCATAGCACCTCCTAGGCCAGGGCTCTGGAAGGTCAGAGTCCATAGCAGGTGAAGTGGGCCTGAGGATCCGGCACTGGTGCTTTTTAGACTCCAAATTTGGTTTATTCTGCCTCCTTCTCCTCCCGTCTGTGGTCAGAGCTCCAAATGGCATCGAAGGAAGCTCATAGAGACCATGTTTTCTGGAAACAAGTGGAAAGAGGGCCTGCTCTAACGCCGAAAAAGGAAGTAACAAGCATTTACTCTGCTAGTGATTCTAAGGGGATGTCAGAAAAGGCAAATTAGCTCCCACTTGGTTCTCTCTCTTAGGATATTTGTTATGGAACTCAGCCACCAGGCCGTGAGAAGTCTCCGGCCATGTGAGGAGGAACCAAGGTCCCTAGTCTCTAACCTAACTAAACTTCCAGCTGACAGCCAGCACTGCTTGCCAGCTATCTTGAAAGTGGCTCTTCAGCCCTCGGTGGAGCCATCCAGCTGATATCCCGCAGAGCATGTGAGCCTTTCCTGCTGAGCTGGGTCCAAATGGCAGAGTTGGAAACAAGATATCTGATATTTTCTGTTTGAAGCCACTATGTTCTGGGCTGGCTTTTTATGCAGCAATAGAAAACCAGAACTCCTTCAGCTCACAGATGAGGAAGCTGGGCTTCGGGGAGCTGAAGTGACCCTTCTTTCCTGTGGTTATCCATGCTCGGAAAGATCACTGACCTTTACACTCTCTGAGACGCAAGTTTACCAATCAAGCAAATACCCCAAATCTCATTTACAAATGATATCAATAATTTCTTAACTATTTCTTTGTTCTTTTGAATATCTTCATTTTGATTCGCCATTTAACATCTAATTCTAAACGTCTTTCAGAATTTAAGTTAGTGTGTTACTTGGACACACGTGGTCCAGATCAGTTGAAGTACAAGATGTGGATAATGTTAACATTTGCCAGAAAAGACCAGCTCTGGGGCAATCCCCAGAGAAAGAGTTTTTTAAAATATTTCATCACATGTTAACTTCATGAAGAGTTGTGGTTATTTTTCTTCACAGAGTAACATCCCTCTAAGAAACACAAATGATGAAAGCCCGTTTGTTCTTAAGAGATTAGAATTTAACCCAAACTCAAGGGATTTTATCTATAACATTCATATATCACATCCTTCAGTTCCACTGGTTTTCTGAGACCAACCCAGAAACCTAGCATCCTAATCTTTGCTCTTCCTCTGGCTAACTTGGAGGTTTTTAGGAATGTTAGTTAAATTCATGGGGCCTGTTTCCACATTTGTAGAAAGGAGGATTTTACCTGCATGTCAAGTAGCTGCCTCTCCAAAAACATATAGTTTCTATCTGCTCTGCCTGCCTCAAAAGGTGGCTGTGTAGAGATACTGTATAAGGAAGCACACTCTACAACTCAAGGGACGGTCATCACCACCATCATAACCCAGACCCAGAGCCAGGTCAGCCCCACTGAAGGGAACCCTGCAGCAACACCAACAGTGCAGATGGAGTGAGAGAAGGCCAGGGGCACTGTCTCTCTTGGTCTCCTTGCCAAGATTCCCTCCAGGCCTACAGTGCTCACTTCATCAGCTTCCACGTGTGGAACCTAGAGCAGCGGGGTCTGAGATGGGTGTCTAGCGATATGAGGTTGGGTGACAAAACTATAAAGACTTGCAAGGAAATGATCATTCTGAAATGATCATTCAATCAGGAGAGTGATTACTTTCAGAGGAATGGAGTTGAGACTGCCCACACAGGGGCCCCTGGGTTGGCTTGACCTAGAGTACAAGAATTCATTATATATAACCCTTATAAGAACCTTTAAAAAACACATTTGTGTACAGTTTTTTTGTTTCTAGTGTGATTTCACAATGAAAAGAGGTTAAAACAGAAGCTAGACAAAAACAGTACACACTAATGATTTCATTTAACAAAGCTCAAAAACAAATCCGTGTGTTAGAGGTCAAGCTAGTAGTGACCCTTGGGTAGCGCCAGTGTCTGGAAGGAGACACAAGAGGGCTTCTGGGTAATGTTCTGTTGTCCATCAGGTTGCTGGTCAAATGGGTGAGCTCACTTTGTGAAAATGCATGAGAAAGAATCCGTTATGTGCTAATGCCACTGTTATTTTGGATTGTCTGTTATTTGCAGTGGAACCTAATCCAAAGTCCCATGATGGCTTCATTGCAGTGTCCTCTCTCTGCCACTGTCACTGTGATGTGCCTGCCCTGTGAGACCTTAATGACTGAGCACAGCACCCTCTCCTCTCCAGCAACCAGATGGCTCTGAGCACGGAGCCCCCTCCTGCCTCTGAGTCTCCCAGTCATTCCACGAGTGCTTACCGAGCCCCGACTTCTACACTTACAGAGATGAGTCCCGTAGGCACCATCCTCATGGACTCAGGAGTTAGGATGAAGAAATGTAAAATTAGTGAAATTACGTTACACTGTGGTGTCCAAAGATAGTAAGGGCCACATTAGAAATTCCTTTGAGTTTAGAGCTAGGAAAGTCATTTGTCTCCTTTGACAAAGGGACATGCGTCTCTTTATCAGTTAATGAAAGCTATCTAATTCACCACACATTATTTTGTGCCCATGCTGCCAAGAAAATCAGAGTCACGTACAGTGCTAAATGACAGCAACTTTTTCTGGCTGATAGCAACAAATGCTACAGCTCCACAGTCCCGCCTGCCGACTTCCAAATCTCTGTTTCCTACCCCACACTCTCCTAAATTTCTGACCACTTAAACTCCTCAGCAGGACCCACAAAACACTACAAGCTGACTGAAAGGCACACCCTCTTGCCCTCTCTCACAAACACCTTCTCTGCCCATCACAGAGATTTCCTTGTCATTTCTCAAATGCAGTTTGCTTTTAGGCTCTAAGCACTTTCCTTTAAAAAAATTAAAAACAAACCAACAGCTTCACTGAGGTATAATTTACATGCCGTGAAAGTCACGCATGGCAAGTGTGCCCTAAGGGCCACGTTTGCCCTCCTTTTTCGTGGTTTCCCATTTTCCAGGCCCAGGAGACGGCACCTCCCCCGTAAAGTCACACCCAGCAAACCCAGAGACTATTTTTCCCTTCTGTAGAAGTTTATGTTTGCCTCCATTACGGCATTTCGCATATTACAACCTTAATATCTGTTGATATTTATATTGTGTCCACTAGAATGTCCAGCTTCCCATGTGGGTAGACACATAGAGGACACGCTATGTGCCTACCCACCCTCTGCACTGTCTTTCAGAACATTAATCATTGCCAGAAAGCAGTCAAGCTGCACGGAGGAAGCTGCTTGCCCCAGCACTGCATAACCTAGGGCCGCTGTGACCATGGGAGCTCTGCGAGGGACCACATAGATGCCTCCCGCTTGAGTGTGTCAGAATGCCTGCCCTCGCGCACACTGCCCCTGGCCGCTAGCTCCAGGCAGGGGTTCTCAGGGAGTTTAAGACCTCAGGACAGGAATTAGGTGAAAGTCTGACATAGAGTGGCTTCTAAGGAGCATCGGCAGTGCCAACAATATAGCATATTTCCCTGGATCTAAGGCCAAGGGAAGAAAGATGTGCTTCTTAGTCCTCAGGGTGTGGTAAATGACTTACTCAATACCTCGAGGAAAAGCAAGGAGAAAGGCAGGATGGAGAACTGGAAATACCCTCAACTTTGAAAAGGTTATATCGTCCCCACTGCGTCCTCACCCCCGCCTTGAGAATTTTAAAATTGAAAAAGAAAGCACTAAACTAGAAACTAAGTATAAAGAGGTCTAGCAAAGTTCTGATTTTTCCTATGAGAACCACTTTAATGATTTCCGGGAAACATCAGGTATTAAAATTTTTTCCATACAAAGATAATGTTGGTGTGTGGCCTTGCCTTGCTAGCGCCCTGGGAGTGTGCTTATTGTCCCTACAGTGGGTCATCTGCCCTGGGACTCAGCCCACGCCAGCCAGCGTCCACAGCCAAGCATCTGTAAACTGGCAGCCTAGGGGACAACACCAACCTCTGACTCCGTTTCCTACATCTGCTGCAATTACTTTATTTATAGAAACACAGAATGTGGCAGGGGCGGGCTGGAGGGGGCCAATGGGAGAAAAGGGGAGACATATGTAATATTTTCAACAATAAAGAATTATTAGAAAAGAAAAAAGAAAAGAAACACAGAATGACTAGTCCGGTGGGTCTCAAAGTTGAGCATGCATCAGAACCACCAGGAGGGCTTTTTAAAAGACAGGCTGCTGGACCCCACCCAGAGTCTCTGACGCAGTAGGAATTTGCATTTCTAGCAAGTTCTCAGATGCGGCTGACGTTGCTGGTTCAGGGACCACACATTTAGAACCTCCGACCTCGCCTGAACTACTCATTTCACAGACAAGAAACTGGAGCACCGAGAAAGGAGGGGCTTGCCAAAGATCACACGCTATGGTTACGGTGAGGCTGGGCCTGGACCTAAGTCCCTTCCCATTTTGCTACACCATGTGGTTCCCTCCCCCCGCCCACCTCTCTCAAGGGAGTCAACCCAGAGGGGAGCAATGAAGGGTCTGATAAGTACTTTGTACCTACAGAATTTTAATTTTATATTTAAATTTAAAATATAGTTGCTATATTGAATGAGACTCCTTGGGTCAGTAGGGTTGTTAGTAACACAAACCCATCCAATCTAAGCTGTAATTTCTGTTTGCTTTTCAAACTTGATTTCTCCTTCCTCACTCTTTCTTTCCGACTGTTCTTTTTCTCTCTACCTACATTCTTCAGAGCAATTTGCAGTAAGATTTCCCCAAAGACCAACATGTTTACAAATTCTCTTTTGTCTTGAGTCTAAGTGTCTCCTTCACATTTTCCAGTAAAACTCCATCCCACCAATGCCCTGTCCGTTATCACAGAATCAGAGGGGAGGCAAGTAGGACTGGAAGCATGGGTCCACCACCCAAATTCACCGCAATCGGATGAAAAGACATAATCAAAGGCATGCTAGTCTGAAAATTATTTTCTTTGTTTAACAAGGAGTTTAAGTATCTACTATGTGCAAAGGACATGCCCAATTAGTAATCGGGGTCTGCCAGTAGAGGGTTTTCTTTTTTGTTGGAGGCTTATCCTGCTTTTAACTGTACCCATTATATGTCACAACCATATTCGTGAGCACCTGGTACACATCCCAGTCAGTGTTCAGGAACTCAAAAAAATGTACATTGAGTTGAGCTGAGTTTAAGGCTGTTTGGATTCTGCTGATCACTCTTAGGAACCTCCCATTCATTCTACCCATTACTTTGTAGCCAGAATACGCTATATTTTCCCCAACAAAATCTTGCAACTTTATCATAGTACCTGAGTACATATACTCCTCTACCCAGTATCCCAAAACTAAAGAGATTAGGAGTAACCCACTTTGGGGAAAGGCCTGGTGAAATAAAATTGAGTTGTTTAAAATGGAAACCCAGCAATGACTGGAGATGAAAGGAGAGGATCCTGCATCTTGAAACTCTTGAGGACAGTGATGTGGGAAGATGCCAGAGATAAAGAGTAAAAAATAAAATGTTTGCCCGGCCAGTGTGTCTCAGTGGTTGAGCATCGATCAACCTATGAACCAGGAGGTCACAGTTTGATGCCAGATTGCAGGCTCAATCCCCAGTGTGGGGCATGTAGGAGGCAGCCCATCAATGATTCTTTCTCATCATTGATGTTTCTATCTCTCTCTCCCTCTCCCTTCTTCCCTGGAATCAATAAAAAAAAATTTTTTTTAAAGAAATACAATTTTGCCAGGAGAGTTATTTTTCAATTGAAAGAAGGTAGAGAATAAAAAAGAAAAAGTTTAGAAAAGGGAAGCAGGGAGGTCTTTTGGAGATTTAACATGGCCAGGAAGGAGAAAGACCAGATAAATTCCCTAACGTGGGGAACTGAAGTAAAGAAATTGGACTGGCCTTCTGACGGCCTTGAAGACTGCCGTTTCAAACTGGGGTTGGACGGATGGGGAGTGAAAGAACTGTGCTTCTTTGGGACCGTCAGAGCTGAAATAAACAACTCTGGGCAAACGTAAGAAAAAGTGGGTTAGGAAAGGTGGCGTGCAAGATGCAGGATCTGGCAGTGACTCTAAAAGCCCAATTCTGTGAGCAACTGTTACGCCAAAGGGAACGAACACAAACTTACGGTGTCCTCTCTGCATAGGATTTTACTCTCAAGATCGTCACATTCTTCAGCGAAGCAGTATCTGTATTCTGAACCAGTGCCTCTCAGACTTCAAAGTGTACACAACTCCCCTAGGGGCCTGATGAAAACACAGATTTCAGATTTCAGCACAAGCTTCCCCCGCCCTTCCCCAGCCCATTCTGCTTCAGCTGGTCTGTGGGCAAGGCACATAATTTGCATTTTTCACAAGCTCCAAGGGGGTGCTTCTGCTGCGGCTCTCTGCGGACCACGCTTGGAGTCGCACTGCTCACACAGCCCACCTAGTGGGGAGGAGCCCTCTCGGCCTGGAGGGGCAAAGCCGTGCACACGAGGAGGTGTCCTCTCCAGAGGAGACTGCCCCCTCACTGGCTGAAATGGCTGAAGGATGAAGCCACACCACAGTCTCCCACTCCAACATCTTGTCTCCACACCTACAGTTCCTTTAGCTGCCTACACATTTGCTCCTGGTCCTTCAGCTCTGGAAGCGATTCTACGAACAGACCCCTGGGACAGAGAACAGCAGGCCATTTAAACATGTAGGAACTGCCCAGGGTTCGGGAGAGATTTATTCGTGCTGAAGTCTGGGACCGGCAAACAGGAGCACTCCCGAGGATAGAGGCGTCTCCTGTGCGTGCTGCAGCAAGTCATACACAGAACCTTCCTCAAATGACTTCCCAACAGGGGGCTCTCCGCCTGCATCTCATCTAAGTACTTCGGCAAAAGTCGGAGATAATGCAAAATCGTAAATATTCGAGATGGAACCAGCCTCCTCTCTCACTTAGGACCCACCCCTGAGGGCCGAAGACAGGCAATTATAGTACGAGAATGGAGTCTTTTCACACACGGGATTTAGAGGGTTCACACAGTTTGCAATCTGGATTTTCATCTTTCAAACCACAGAAGCTACCTCCTCCAAACCACAGTCGTGCGTGGCAGTTTCAAGGTGTGAATGAAAACTAGTAAGTTCAGAAAGGAATCCCACGTGGAGAGAGACCTGGGATACTTGGTCTCACCCTACGAACACCTGAAGGAACTTTCCCTTGATGGAGTGAAGTTTAATGGTTCCCAATTATTTTCATTCTGAATGGTCTTAATTTTTTTTCCTGAGGGGCCATGAGAGGGGGGAATATGTTGGAGAAGCTGTACAAAGCTGATTGAAAAAGGTTTTGCATGAAGGGGGGGGGGGTAAGGGTGTGTGTGTTCAGAACTCAAGTTAATTCACTGCCACAAACATGATCTGAGCAGCTCCCTGGTGGGGGTGGAGAACACCCAAACTAACATCTGACAATAACATTCCTTCACATCTTTCTTTTCTTTTCTTTCTTTCTTTTTTTTATTGAGTTCAGAGAGGAAGGAAGAGGGAGAGAGAGAGGAACATCAATGATGAGAGAGAATCACTGATCAGCTGCCTCCTGCACACCCCACACTAGGGATCAAGCCCACAACCCAAGCATATGCCCTGGCCGGGAATCAAACTGTGACCTCCTGGTTCATAGGTCGATGCTCAACCACTGAGCCACACCAGCTAGCCCTTCACATGTTTCTAGTGATTTATGCCAAATGTGAATCTAAAGCACAGTTTTACAACCGTTACCTCACTTTATTTTCATAACTACCTCAGAGTACACACAGCAGGACTGAATATCACTGTTCTACAGACAAATTGAGATTCAACAGTTAAATTATATTCTCAAGACAGGCCCTCACCTTTCATTACTTAGCTTTTCCTACCAGCTTGTATTATCAAGTGTGTGATAACTGTCATACTGGAATCAGGTCTCATGGTGACGCCCCTCTGTTTAAAACCCCTAGGATTTAAGAAGCTCCAAGACACTAAAGGCCATTGAACATATGGCACAATTTAGCACTGTATTTTGTTATTCTCCATTTATTCCCATATATTTCTGCCTGTGTTTCCCCCTGCTCTGCACCTGAAGAGGCCTGCCCCTGTGGTGGCGTTACCTAGTCACCTTTTCAGTTGAGTGCGGCCAGTGAAGGGAACCAGCAGATCAAAGGGCAGCAACAGCCCTAGCCCATTTGGCTCAGTGGATAGAGCATTGGCCTGAGGACTAAAGGGTCCCGGGTTCGATTCCAGTCACCGGCACATGCCCAGGGTTGAAGCTCGATCCCCAGTAGGGGGCATGCAAAAGACAGCCAATCAATGATTTCCTCTCATCATTGATGTTTCTATCTCTCTCTCCCTCTCCTTTCCTCTCTGAAATCAATAAGAAATATGTTTAAAATTAATTAATTTAAAAAAAAAACAGAGAGAGAGAGAGCAGCAACAGAGAGGTGAGTGTCTTTCTTTCCCACTCCCTTGGCTGTCCTTCCTAGACAGCAGCTCCTCCACAGCTTCACCTCTTATTGGAAACTCCTAATACTATTTTCTCCCCTTAGGGGTGCTAACAGCTTCCTACTCTTTCTTTCTTTTTTTAGTATTTTTTTTATTAATTTCAGAGAGGATGGGAGGTGAGAGAAATAGAAATATTAATGACGAGAGAGAATCGTTGATCAGCTGCCTCCTGCCTGCCCCCTACTGGGGATGGAGCCCTTGACCTGGGAATCAAACCTTGACCTCCTAGTTCATAGGTTGATGCTCAACCACTGAGACACACTAGCTGGTCCCGCTTCCCACTCTTGCTACTCTCTGGTGCCTCACCACCTCTTGCTGGTTCTCTTAACCCCACCCACACTTCCACAAATAGGTAGATTCTGTTTCCCGCCTGGAACCCAGACTGTACTAACCTCTCTCCCACGTGGCTCTAACAAGTAAAAGTAAGTCTAATGCGCATCCTAAAACATCCACAGTCACAAACTCATTGATTTTTCCCTTTTAATAATTAATGTTTCTCCAGTGCCTACGTGCTACAGTCCTGCCTTGGGTCTTTATTTATCCCTGGCCTGAACTTTTGTGACCGTTTTCTAAGTGGACTCCCATGTCTAAAGCCTCCCACCTCCAATCCATGCTAACCACTGCCTGCTACTGGATTAAATTTTCTGGCACACAATTCTGATCATATGATTCCTGCGAAGGCTCCCAAGTGGCTAGAGCTCCCAAGTCCTTAGCCCACCATGCAGCCTCTCACCTGGGTGCTCAGCCTTACCTGCAGTTCCCCTGTGTGGGTCTGCCAGTCCTCAGCCCCTCACCAGAACGTATGCTCTTCATTTGGTTCACACCATTCCCTTAGCCCAGGCAGGTCTTAACTTTGAAAATGCTCACAGACCGCAAGGTCCAGCCCAATTACAGAGATAAACAACCACTTGCTCTCCTAAACGCTCATGAGTTTTTTTGCATCTTTGTTTTTTTATGACACTTGGCATGCTGAACCTCTCAGTATAGTTACCTGTGTCCGTCTTCTCCAACACCCCATTCTAAGGATCTTTCCCAGCCAGACGCTGTCTGGTTCCTTATGGTACCCACAACAATGAGCACAGAACATAGCACAGAGTAGGTCTCAGCAAGTATGTGTCAGATGAATGAATGCATGAATCGATTCAATCAACATCCCCTCGGGACCTAATACTGTGTCTATAGTGTAATTTCACTTTAAAATAATTTGAGCCCGGCTGGTGTGGCTCAGTGGTTGAACATTGACCTATGAACCAGGAGGTAACTAACGGTTTGATTCCTGGTCATGGCACATGCCGGGGTTGCAGACTCCATTCCCAGTATGGGGTGTGCAAGAGTTAGCCAATCCATGATTCTCTCTCATCATTGATGTTTCTATCTCTCTCCCTCTCTCTTCCTCTCTGAAATAAATATATATACATATATATTAAAAATCATAATTTGAATGATCAGCTGAACAAGCTGGAAAATGTATGCTAAATGTTATATATGAGATGCTGCATATAAACATATCTGTATATTTGTGTATTTGTATGACTATTTCTTAATATGAATGTACTAGAGGCCCAGTGCACAAAATTCGTGCAAGGGGCTCAGCTCTCAGCCTTCAGGGCTTCGTCTGAAAGGTCATGTCCCAAAGGATGTTTGGCTATAAGTCTAATTAGCATATTGTGCCTTTATTATTATAGAAATTATTTTATCATGTCATTTTTAAAAATATATCTTTTGAGGGAAGATAGAACCACACACATAAGCATCTTAAAAAAAAAAAACACAACTAAATGTGCAAGGCCCTAGGAGGGTTTCTGAAGGGCAATTGGCTGCATGCAGCTTTGAAATGTTCTCCTTCTTTCTCATTTCCTATCAGTCAGCCCCATCCAATTTTGCTTAATGAGGCTACTGCAATGTATTTATTTTGGGGTGATTGAATTTAGAGAGACATTCATCTAACACACAATTGCTGCCACAAGCTGAATGGCTGAATCATAACAGGCATGATGGCATTAGTCTGAGGACAGCTGTTTCTTACCATTTCTAACACACAAGAAGCTCACACAGGCAGGGGGTTTTGCCTCAGTAGCAAGATGGAGCTGATAGGATCTGAAGTAGAAATGCTTGCTCCTGGACTGGTGAAGCAGCTGAGAAGAAGAAGAAAATGCCCTGGAGGGACTAACCTTTGATTTTAGAACACTGTTTGTCTGATGTGTGAGAGTTGCTTCTGGCCCTTTGGGATGTCCAAGGAATTTCAGTTATAAGGAGGTAACTTCATAAGGACAGCAGAGACATCTGTGTGAGTAACTAACCTCTACAGAAGAGCTTACAAATCTGTGTTGGGTAGTTGCAGCTATTAAAGAATGATGATAACAATAATGGCTCACATCTGCATGGAACCGTTATCACTGACAGCATCATTTCACATTCACCAGCTCAGGCAAGTTAAGCTGGAGGGGTGTACACCTGGCAGCCATCCAGGTGCCCAGAGCTCGGGGACATGCCAAGCATGATTTCCAGGGAACTGGGACGCCCCTTCCCAAAGAAATCTCCACGGACATGGGCTTGCTGCTGATGCCCAAAACCCACCATGAAAACTGCGCTTCTTGGAACTCAGGCAACTTGTATTGTTAAAGCAAAAATGTCCATGGAAATAGGCGTATAGCCAACTCTGTAACTCATTCACACCTGAATGTGAATGCACTCTCAGCACCTTCTCAGCAGAACAGCTGGCTGAGGTTTTAAGCAGATCACACAAGTAGTAAGAGAGTGAAAGAAGGTTAAGGGCCTAGCAACTAGACATTGCTAGTGCTCTTCGCTTGTGACAGCTTTTGAGGTAGCGGGAAACATGCAGAGTGGCGTTAATTCAACATAGGATTTTAATATAACTAAGACCTACAGAGTAACCTGCTACCTACAACTATTTACCTTCTGAAGGTAACAAAATGTTACAAGAATTAAATTTCGAAAAGGCAGAAGCTTGAGTCACAGGGCTTCCTAATATCAACAATACTCTTCATCTGTCCCCACTCATTTTTCTGACCCCCTCCTAGAGAAAGTGAGGGGCGGGGAGGGAAGGTGGGCAAAAAGGGATCGTTTGACTGGGACCCTGGTAAGAGAGGGTCACACTCTCTCAGCCTAGCAGTCCTCTAAAACTGACTTTCTCTCATGTGGTATTATTGTGAGCTCCTCAGAGAGAGACCTGCTCCCCCCACCCCCAACCCTGGTGGTCTCTCGTTTGAGGATCCCTGAACCTGAGCAAAATACATTCTAGTTTGGCAGAAGTTTCCACCCCAAGCCCCAGAAATCAATCACTGCAGGCCTCATCCAGCTTCCCCTCCACCGGGGAGCAATGCACTGCCTGATCTAAGGGGCTTCCCACACTGGCTCTCCCCTGCTGAGGCCCATATCTGCTCCTTGGAGCATTCCTCACCTGAATAAATTCTGGGAGTGCTGGCCAATCCAGAAGTAGCAGCAACTTTCTTTGCTCTGCTGCCAGAGCATTTGCCAGCCCTGCTTGCGTTCCGTAAATTTCCTGGACGGGAGTCAAACCCAGTTCCCAGGGTTCCCAACTGCAGGAGACACAGCTCAAGCTCTGAGTGGTCCTGTTCCGGTGAAATGAGGTGGGCACCCATATCCCTTTGCCCTCTTAGCACACCCACTGCTCCCTCCAAAAGTCTCCAACAGTGACCTTTCTGCTCAATTCATTTTGTAGGTTCTTCTAGCTGGCCTGGCCCACAGCTGTGGGTACCTGGTAGTTCTTATGTCTTGATTCTCTATGGGAACTGTCAGTCTAACACTGTTACATTCATTCATGTATTTGGCGAACAATTATTGGAGCTCTACCTTAGTATGAATCTTTCCTGTTCCCTACTTCCTTTCTCTTGCTCATTTATTCTGTTCTTCACCTTCCTGCTATCAAATGTTTCTCTCTTCTTCCCTCTCCACAAAGTCCCAGCTATTACAGTAGATACATGGGAAAAATGTTCTCACTTTCTGTACCAGAATGGATAGCAAGCAAACTGAGAAAATGTTAAATAAAAAACTGACAATAAATAATGAAGAGAGCCTGGCTGGCATGGCTCAGTGGTTGAGCATTGACCTATGAACCAGGAGGCCACGGTTTGATTCCCAGTCAGGGCACATGCCCAGGTTGCAGGCTCGATCCCCAGTGTGGGGCATGCAAGAGGCAGCCAATTAGTGATTCTCTCTCATCATTGATGTTTATATCTCTCTCTCTCTCTCTTTCTCCCTTCTTCTCTGAAATCAATAAAAATAGATTTAAAAAATAATGAAGACATTGGATGTCAAATTATCTTACAAGAGTAGTAGTTTTTTTTTTTAATCCAAAGCATAGCATGTTGTCTATCTGGCCTTGGGTTCTTCAAAGTTCAAGTTGCAAAGTTCTTGCAAAGCTATTGCAAACACACACTCTTTAAACGGTTGTATTAAACAGGGTGTGTTATATGTTCCTAGTACGTAGGGCCTGGGTAATAGGAAACAAGCTGACGATAAACAGAGGCCAGTAAGGAATTTAACTGATGCTAAAGAAGCTTAATTATGGAATAATTAAGCATAATTATGGAATGCTTTCTGTAGCATATAAATATAGGCATATGAATGGGATGAAATAAAAACAGAAGTTGGAAAGGAATACCAAGTGCTCTAACACTGCTCTACCAGGCAACTGGAGCATACAACGGGATTTCTGAAATATCCAAGAACAGCTGTCTACTTTGCTAAGTCCTTGAATCCTTACCCCAACTATTTTTCTTAAACAATCATGGTGATCTATAGCTAACATTTACTTAGGACTTTCTCTATGCTGGACCCTGGACGAAATTACGTATGGTACTTGTTATTTAATTCTCTCCTATGAAGAAGATGGTATTTATTCCCATTTTATAAATGAGGAATATGAGTCTCAGTGATTAAAGCACTCATCTTAAATTATGTGGGGGAAAGAGGAGGAAGAAAGGATCTAGGAATACAGGGTGGTTATTTTTCTTACCTACTCAGGGTTAGCCTACAAAAAGCAGTATGTGGTGAGTGAGCATCTTCCACCAAAATAATATGGCAGGGTCCCCACATATGACTGTACCTCTTTGGATTCAGTTTCTCTGTAGCCTTCATCCTCCCCCATCTCTACATGAGTAAACCCTCCTTTCTTTCCTTCCACCCTGTTTTTCCTTCTCCCATAAATATTTGTTGAGCACTTACTACATGCCAAGCATTAAACTGGGTACAAGATTATAATAGGGATTAAGGCTTGGTCCCTGCCCTCAATGATCTGCTAGTCTAGTGGAGAAATCAGATATATTTATATATATAAAACCCTAATATGCAAATAGACCGAATGGCAGAACAACTGAACAACCGATTGCTATGATATGTGCTGACCACCAGGGGGTTTGTGCGGAATGTGGCAGGTGTGGGCAGCAAGCAGCAGAGCATGGAACATGGTGGGCATCAGGTGTGGTGGGATGGTGGAGCTAGTGAGTGGGGCCACCAGACCAAGGCAGGGCGCCGGTAGCTGTCATCAAGGTGAGCCTTTAGTGGTTACTGAAAATTCTTTGGTGCCATGCGCCGCAGTCCCATCCAGCACTCACACCTACTGCTGGCACCATCAGCACATGGGAACAGTGGCTGCAGGAGTAGGGCTGTAGGAGGACAGGAGACGAGGGGGGGGGCGGCACAGCAGGAGGGGCCAAGCAGGGGCACGGAGGATGGGCCAAGACCTGCCCATGTGCCCATTGCAGCCTCATGGCCCACAGTTCCTTTCAAGATGCACAAATTCGTGCACTGGGCCCCTAGTAAGTATATAATTACAATACTGGGTTGTGAATGCCCCCATGGGCAGGGAGAGGAGGAACATATGTCACCAGGGAGGGTAAATCAGAGAAGGTTTACATGTAAAAAATGAAACCTTTCCTAGTGTTTTCTGTTTGAAATATATTCATCCCCACGCCAACCCGAATTCTATTCCACTGGCATTCTGGTTCATATTAGTCACTTTGGGCTGGTTCTGGGATTGTGTTTGTTATTTTTCTCTCCCACAGCATAGCTAATACAATACTCATGTGGAGTGATTATACTGAACAGAATGTTGACAGGGGATAGAATGCTCTAGTCATAGATAGGACTTGAGCATTTGATAACCTTTAGCAATTTTAGTTTTCCCTGTAAATTACTAAATTTAGCATCCTGGTTATATATAGTAGCCTTGTGTGCTTAGATCTACCTGTGAGTGCTGACAAGTCAGATTTCTGAGCCTGGCAGGCAAAGGGCCAGACCTGGACCCTGTAAGATTGCTCTGGTAATGCCCCATTGCACAGGCCTTTAAAGAGACAGCCAACTGGCCTTCTCCTGGAGTCATCCAGCCTTTGTTACTGTCCACACCATTTCTTTTGGAACACTACAGAAGTAACTGACACCTCCCCCTTTCAATGAAGGGATCCCCTCTACAGCAATGCCTACAGCAACAGATAAGTCAGCCCGAAGTCTTTACCCTGATGGTCTCATTGGAATAGTGTACTGCCTTCCCCGTGCTATGTCTCATTACTACCCCCCACACACTCTGAATTCCAAACTTGATGTGTTTCCCGCACTGCCCATTTTCCCCCTCCACCTCTCAGCTGTATGTATCAAATCCAAATCCCATTTTTGATTCAAGACCCAGGTCAGGTGCCCTCTTGCCTCTAACCACTTCTGTAACTGCTATTCCATCTCCGAAGTTCCATAGCTCATTCCTTTTCACTCACATCTTAAGTTAGGATTCCATCATGAGAGTGAGGTCTCCAAGAATTCCAGAAACAGAAGTCATCTCTCTACTCAGAGCACTCTTCCCAAATAGGAAAAGTTTCCTGGAACATCACATTCATTCAGCCTTTCACTTATTTATTCAGTCATTTGACAAGTACTAGCATTTACTGAGTGCCTCTGCGTGCCAGGCAATGGGATACAGTGGTGAATGGAACTGACAGGGCTTCTACCCTCACGCAGCTTCCAGTCTCGTGGGGAAGACAGAAGTAATTAATAAATTATTGAAAGAGAATGAGTTGAATGACCTCAATGACCAGTGTCCTTAGTCCCTGGTTGACCAGCCTGTCTTCAGATAATGCTAGGAACAGAGGCATAAACATTTTTCATCTGACTCTCTGTCTCCTAGCTCCAGGCAGACCACCCTTTTTACCCAGAGAGTTGTCAGAGTTGCCAAAGAATAATACGATTTGTTACACTTAAGCTTTCTTAGTGTAATTACATCCCCATTAGCCAAATGATTTGGTTTCATGTTAAAGTTTCCAGATTTCATTCTCAAAAGGTGACATTAACTTCATGCTTTAGGGAGTCTTATTGCCAACCTCATTTAACACCTGTGAGAAACAAAAATCTTTGTTTTGCTCGCTGCTGTATTCCCAGTGCTATAATGCCTGTCATGTAGTAGGTGCTCAATTTATATTCATCGGAGGCATGGGTGGGTGGATTTTACCTTCCCCTGTACAGCAGAAATGCTCTAAGAACATAGTACCTGCCTAGTTCACGTTCAGGCTCCTCCAGCCCTGCACAGGGAGGTAATCAATCAATCAATTATCCTATGTAATAAAACCCTAATGCAAATCGACCGAACAGCGGAACCACTGGAGGAATGACTGGCTGCTATGATGTGCACTGACCACCAGGGGACAAGACGCTCAATGCAGGAGCTGCCCCCTGGTGGTCAGTGTGCTCCCAGGCTCACAGCGGCTGAGCACAGTGGCAGTGGCAGGGAGCCTCCGTGGCAGCGCTAAGAAGCAGCAAACAGGCGGGCAGTAAAGAGTAAGGGGTCCTGGACTGCGAGAGGGCGAAGGCCGGGCTGAGGGATGTTCCCCTGCCCCCTCCCCCCAAGTTCACGAATTTCGTGCACCGGGCCTCTAGTTTGAAAATAAAAAGTCATCTAGCTTTGCTTGAATTTTTTCGTGACTAGAAAGAACTCCCTGCTTTTTCAGGCAGTTATTTCCATAGTCGAATTATTCTAGCTGTTCAAGTCCTTCCCACTTGGGGTCTAACATTTGCCTCCCCACTGGTCCTAGTCCTGCCCTTGAGGTCCATGAAGACAAATGTGCATCCTCTGTCCCATGATAGTCCTTCTGGTGTTGTGGACAGTGACCTGCCGTCACCTACAAAAAGGACACTGCTCCAGTGTAAATGCAGGTCATTCAAAATCCTTTGAAGCACTCCCAACATAGTTCAGAGGAGGACACATCCTCATAGGTGTGTGGTGTGCTCTGAACTCCCACAGACGGCCACTGTGCCAGCAGGTTCTCTCTCCAGGTTAGGGACCCAGACCAGAACTGATGGTGATACCAATAATTAATGTTTACTCTGCAATTAATTATGGTTGACTGGTTAATCCACATAACACCCTGGGATATAGGTCAGGGTTTCTAGGCCTATTAATGGCCAAGATGATGAGGCAGAAGACAAGAACCAAGGCATATTTTTGCATACGTGATGTGGAGTAAAGGGACAAAATCATACAGAGCACAGACATTGAGGGCTTGCTGTGTGCCAAGCTCTACAGCAGGCTATGTGTCCTGAGATATGTTAAAAACATCTCCAAACACAGCACCTTACACACAACAGACCCAAAGCCGTGCACGAAGGTTTGATATTATTCGAAATAAGAGAACTGTTAGCTGTAGCTACAAACATCTTTTTGTTACACAAAGATTTTATTGTAGTAGGATTTACTCCAAATCCTCTGAAAACTGATACAAGTGGGCCACAAACATCCACTAGAATCAGTGTGTATGTTTAATTTCACCCATTTCACTATATTGTAAAAGCAGAAGAGATTTTAAGTGATTCGCTTCATCAAATAAAGAATCCCCTCCCAAACTGGATTTGTAAGTATGAGGCTTTCTGAAAGCTCTAATTCTTAAGCTTTGGGGAGGTTTTCAGTCCTTTGGGAATCTGGTGACAGCCACAGGGGCTTTCCTAAGAGGAGGGGGCAGATTCACGTGTGCACAGAGATTGCATAAATCCAGAGTCTGTGAACTGGAGGTAGAGATCAGAAAAGAAACTGGCTCCTGGTGAGGCTTTGGAGCCATTGTGAGGGCTTTGATTTCCATTCTGAGTCAGATGGGAAACCAGAGAAAGTTTTTGAACTTGCATTTTAACAGAGACACTCCGGCTACCGTGATGAGAATAGACCTGAAGGGGGAGAGGTTACTGCAAACATCCAGGTGAGAGAGGATGGCAGTGGAGGAGTGAGAAGTGGTCAGATTCGGATAGAATTTGCTGACCAGATTGAATGGGGTATGTGAGTGGAAGAGCTGGTCAAGCTGATCCAAGGGTTCTGGCCTGAGGAACTGGAAGGCTGGGGTTGTCATTACCTGGGACGAGGAAGACCTAAAGGTTGCAATGCTGGTGGATGCAGGGGAATGAGAAGGGAAATACTAGGAGCCAAGTTTGGGACATTTCAAACTTGAGGTGCATATAGACATCCAATTGGAGATGCTGAGTAGACCGTTGAATGTCTGGTTTGGAAGTCTGGAGAGAGTTTGGGCTTTAATACTATTTATCCATAAAATTGGGGAAAAAAACCCCAGTATAATAATGTCTACATAGTAATATTTATTATTGGGAGGATTAAACAAGACAATGCAAGTAAAGCTGTCAGTGCAGGACTTAGGATGCAATGCGCCCTCGATACATTTCAGCTATTATTTTTATTAAATCTTAAACACTCTCAGTCAGTGTTTCTATCATTACTATAAAGTTATGAGAGTGGCTGCTTTTAAGACTGATAAGTTGTTTCTGGTGTCAGTTCCTGGGCATGATTTGTAAAAGAAAACAAAGTCTTGAACAATGACAGTGCCTTGGGAATTAGTCCATAGCCCCCCAGGGTGTAAAATTGTGAAGGCTTTTGCACCCGTTCAACAGTCTTCATAGGTAGGTTATGTTACATTTCTTCAATAATCGGTATGCTATGTCATCAACCCAGAACTTATTGCAGGTTTCAGAGAGGGTTTGACATGGAGAATGAGGCAGTTTTAGCTGAAGAAACTGAATACCAGCAAGGACCCTTAGGGAGGACATTCCCAGACCTTTCCTGTGGCCTGTGTGACACAGGAGGTTTCAATGGAAGGAAGCATGATAACTTACTGACTCTCCTGCCTCGATTTCCATCGCTCCAGATGTGATTGCTAGCCACAAGTTTATCTGGATCCTTTTAAAATCGATTCACAAAAGCCATGACCCATGTCTTCCTGAAATAGCAAGCTTCTTAGAGGAACCTTCCTTGAAAGAACCTTTGCCCTCTGTTATTAATTCATTCAGTCATCTTTAGCTGTTTTATGTTGGGAAAGTGGAAACAAGAGCTGACATGGCTTTATTACAGCCTTCTAGATCTTTGAAGCAATGAGTTGCCAACATCAAAACCCAAACAATGTTTGAGGTTTCTCTCTTTTCCTTTTTACATCTCTTTGAATGTTGACTATAAATCCTTGACCCTGTAATTCTCTTCAATATCTATAACAGGCCTAATGCTCAATAATTGCCTGTTAATAATCCTTATCTCCATTTGTACATAAAGGGAAGAGGTGGTAAGTCGGTTCAAACAGTGTAAAATGCATCTGCGACAGAGAGATGATTAAGGTCACAGACAATCACAGGTCCTGTGTGGTGGGTTTAGCAACGGAAGCACAACGCAGAATGGGTTGATGCACCAGTAGGGGGAAGCGGGGAGAAAAGGACCCAAAAAAGTCTCTTTTCTCACATCCTTGTTTTCTTCCAGCGGATGGATGCTAATGAGCAGGGCAGTGCTCAATTAAACTTCATGAAACACCAGTTTCTTTCCTTCTCCGTGATTCCTTCGCACGTTTCTAATAACCGTGCTTCAAGCAGATCTCCAAGGCTGACTCCACAGGCGAAAACGAGTCTTCTCCCTCCCTTCCCCGGGACTCAGGAGAGAACACCTCCAGGACTAACACCTCGGGGTCCCCTGGTCCAGCAGGACATGTGAGGGGCTGAGCTAGCCCCCTCCCACATCATTGATGCCTCTCTCTCTCTCTCTCCCTCCCTTCTTCCCCCTTCCTCTCCGAAATCAATAAGAAATATATATATTAGGACAACAAAAAAAAAGAACGGGTATCTTTCATTCCTTCTCCTTTCTCCTCTCTCTAGCCATTTTAATTGCAGAGTCCTTTTGCAAGTTCTTTTTGTTCAGCCTTGCCGTCATCTTAGCCCCTACCCCATTGATCCAGAAGTTCACCCAGAGGTCAGAAGATTATACAACTCATCTCCTGAACCCACTGAGTGGACAGTGAGCCGAACTTGTAAAACGCCTGGAAAGAGGTTAGAATTAATTTTGTCGGCCTTTACACAGCAGGACAGGGGTCCTAAGGCAATTTCTGGGATCCTGACAGATAGGCAGCCCTTCCCAATACTAGCAGGGGGCTCTGCGGGGCGAGGAATGTGCACAATCCAGCCCCATCTGGGCAGTGGCTGGCGCCCCGCGCAGGGGCGAGTTCTCAGTACCTGCTGTGGAATGCGCAGGCCGCTTCCTCACAACCCTCCGCTCCGGGCTCCTGAGTATCCAAGGTTTTCCTCTCCCTTTCTGTGCAGTGAGGGGAAATCCTCCCCGGGATCCCACGTCATCTGGCTGGACTGGGCCGCTGCTGGCAAGTCCCAGGGACGCCCTAGCATTCCACTTCTCAAGTACTGTGCCGAGTCAAACAGCCTCCCCCACACTCCAGCTTCAACACGGGCTGAGTCTGCTTGTGTCTGTTCAGTTCTGGGACAATCAACAAAGCCCATTCCCTTCTCAGTCCCTGGCTGGATGCTGGAGATACAGAACAAGAGTCGTGTGCAACCTTGAAAGGTTATATATAACTCAGGGCATGGGTGGTTAACAGCAATGACGCTGCGGCCCCACTGCCTGGGTTGTATCCCTACCTGAGTTTTCCACTTAGAAAATGGAAATAAGAGCATGCCTCAGAGGGCTGAGAATGGTTAATATAATTCTGATTATGAGAACTATGATTTAGAACCTGCTTGGCACAGAGTAAAAATACTCCCTATATTTAACTATGTCTATTTTTGCATTTGGGCTCCTGTTTGTGGGGGGCCTAAAGTCTGGCCCATTTCTCTTCCTTCTCTCTGCATCTGGCTAGTTCCCTAGTTTCTCAGGAGGGGGATTTCTTTGCTTCTGGCTCACCTCAATCCCAATGGCCAAAAATGACACTTCTCCATACTAATGTCTGGCTGTTTTGTCCACTAGGATTCAAATACAAAACCTTCCATAGGTGAAGCAATCATCTCCCATCTATGAACCCAAGTAAGTTATTACATAAGTATTCTTCTAAGAAGGTGAGGAAACTCTTGGTCAACACAGAGGAAGGACCAGATATGAAAGGAGTCACCCTGAGCCAGAAGCCTGGTTCCTAAGCAACCTTGTGCCCACATCTTCCTGTTCTTTCAAGGTCAAAGGCGGGAGTTTCCACATACTTTTCAGAAATTCTCACACCAGTGAACAGTGAGCAAAAATAATATTCCCAGGATTAAAAAAAATCATAATGTTATTTTCTTTTCTACTCATCCTAAGTTCTCTAACTAGAAACATTTGGTTATGATGTATTTTTTTTTCAATTAGGAAAATATATACTTTTCCTCATGCCTCCCGAGATGCCATTAATATAATTATGAAAGCCACTACTGACCATTTAAGACATGTAAACTTCAAAATAAGTTGGATTTGGATCCAATTGGCTAAGGCAATAATGAATTTCCATGACTTGGTAGTCCATAGCCTCAAACACCAATTAATTTCCATTCACCCATTTAACAGTTCCATTAAAAAACACAGCATTGCTGTCATGCCTGCCCCAGCCAAGTTTCAGGTAGTACTCTTTGCATCATTTCCAGTGCTTAAATTTTGGATAACTTCAATGCAAAGAAAATAATAACAACTATTGGCCAATAAACATTAAAACTTCCCCCAAGTGGGTCATTTTATTAAGTAAAAATTACCACTGCTCTGCCACCCACCTACCCCCACTCCAATCCTTGGAAATTGCTTCTTCTGACAGACCTGAGCGAAATCCTCAAGACGCAATGGTGAGCTAAGGTGCCCCAAGGTCTCTGTCCCCCAGGGTGACTTAAACAAATCTGCAATAGTTTAGTTGCCCCATGTTCCTAATACACACTTACCTGCTCCCTTCTGCTAGTGTTCACAGTCTTCACACTGATGACAGAATCCCAGAGCATCAATCCGGGAAGGGACATTAGAAACCAGCCAATCCAAGCCCTCGTTTTACAAACATGGACATGGGAGCCTGCGAAGAGGAAGACACTTGGCCGAGGTCACATAGCTCATCAATGAAAGAGCTGGGATTAGAATTGCTGAGCTGGAGATTCATCTCTCTTTGCTGTCATCCTTCTTCCAACTGGTTCTTGTGCTCTCCGCCCTAGCTGGCTTGTGTGTTCTCCACACATGGTCCACACCCTCCTGAGCTGTGCCAGAAGCCTGCAAGGCTCAGCCCGAGTGAACCAACCCAGCTCAGCTGGCCCGGGATTCTACCTCCAGAGGAAGAATTGTCATGTGACTCTCTTGGAAACACACACAGCATGTAGGGACACATGTGATGTTCAGGTGTATCCATTATTATTGCATCTCTGCCAAGTCCATCATGCTGAGAAGCAAGCAGAGCCTACAAGTCATTTATAATGTCTGAGTCTTTAAAGTTCTTTTCTTCCAGGCCTATAATTTCATATTACCCTACCACAAAAGCTTTGGTACTATAGCCCAAAATTCATTTATCTACCAATAAACACTTAACTTAGGAGGTACTTGTGGAACAGTTTCCATTTGCTAGGCACTCTGCTAGCATCAGGGATGCAAAAGTGAGTAACAAGGGATTCCTGTCATTTTTCAGTGGAAAAGACAGACACATGAACAATGGCAAAAGATTGTGCTAAGTGCTTTGACACTCTGACAGGAGTAGGTACAGGTCTTGTAGACACACAGAAGCAGTAGCTCATCAGGCACAGGAGGGTCAGTGGAGACTTTTTTAAAAAAATAATCTTTTTATCTTGGAATAGTTTAAACAAAGCTGCAAAAATAGTGCAGAGAGTTCCCACATATCCCTTGCCCCAGTTCCCCATAGTGTTAACATCTTATATTACTGTGGCATACTTGTTACAACAAAGAGACCAATATTGGCATAGTACTTTTAACTCAACTAGTAGATACTTGTTAAAGAAGGTGACATCTAAGGTGATTTCTGAATAACATTAAGAGTTTGCCCAACGAAGAGGCAGGAAAAAGAATTTTAACTAGAAAGAAAAGCATGTGCAAAGACCCAGACCCGAATTTGGTGAGTTAAGGAAGTAGCCAGTTGCAGTGTGTTGGGGATGGAGGCGGAAGATTTGGAGAGAAAAGAGAATGATAGAGGAAGAGTGAAGAAGAGGCACCAGATGAGAAGTGGAAAGGGAAGAGAAGTGGAATGGGATGAGGTTAGTGAGGAAAATAGGAACCAGATCAACAAAAGGCCTTTGAAACAGGGTCAAAGCATTTGAACTTTTTCCTGAGGGCAACAGAAAATAAATCAAAGCATTTTATATAGTAGGCCAACATTATAAAAATTCTATTTGGAAAGATCACTTAGACCACAGGGTGGAAAATTCACTAGCAGTGAAAAGACAGGAGAATAAAGGCCAGTTGATGGATGGCCTGAGTGAAAATAATGGCAGAGGGGGTGGAAAGAATATAATGAACTTTAGAGATGTTAAAGAGCCAGGTTTGATAGGACTTGTGATTAATTAGATTAGAGCCTAAGGGAGTGAGGAGAATCAAGGTTGACTCCCAGATTTTTGGATTTAGCAACCGGAGGAACTGGATGGTGGTGTCAATCATCAGACTCCGGAGCACAGGAGTTAAGACTCATTAGGAGGGGAGATGATCGGTTCTACTTTGAACAAGTGGAGTGTGAAGTACGCAAGGGACATTCCAGAAGACAATAAAGTCAGGAGGTGAAATGGTTGCACAGGTCTGTGTTTCTGGGGAGAAATATGAGCTGGATACATACGGGGTGAATAACTAGTCCAAGGCTTGCAGTTGAGGTCAGATTAGCTTGCCCATGAGTATAGAGAAGAGGGTCCAGAAAAAAAATCGTAAAGAATGCTTCCGTTTAGAAATCAACCCTAGAAAGAGGTATGGAAGGAGGCTTTGGGGCACTCAGAGAGGAAAACCAGAAGAATGTAGTATCTCCTGTGAGGCGAGAGCTTTCCTGAAAGGGTCCTGTGACCAATAGTGACAAATACTATAAAGGGGTGGAGGCCCACAAGGGTTCCTTGGATCTGACCATAGAGAGGCATTTCAGAGAATATTTGGGGCCAGAAGTCCAATATGTCCTTGGGCAGCAGAATGAATAGAAGGTAAGAACAAGAGGACTATAGACATGGATCATTCTTTGGAAATGATTTATGGTGGCCCTAGCTGGTTTGGCTTGGTGGATAGAGAGTCGGCCTGCAGACTGAAGGGTCCTGGGTTTGATTCCAGTCAAGGGCATGTACCTCTGTTGTAAGCTCCTCCTTGGTCCCTGCCCTGGTCGGAGCGTGAAGGCAACCAATCGATGTATCTCTCTCATATCGATGTTTCTCTGTCTTTCCCCCTCCCACCCTCTCTAAAAATCAATGAAAAAATATCCTTGGGTGAAGATTAAAAATTAATTAAGTAAGTAAGTAAACGATTTACTGTGATTCAGAGGCCAGAGATCACTGAAATGGGACTAACGAAAATAGATACTGTGGTGGTTAAATATATATATATATATATATATATATTTCGTTCCACTTAGAGTATGACTAAGCTGTACTTTTTCTAGTGAATAATTATTTCTTCTGATTAGTAGTAGCTACTACTCATAGAAAATCTACCATAAGCCAGGCACTCTGAGGACAATATCCATTTTAACCCTTAAAACAACACTTTAGATATCAGATCCCTTCATTATAGGTAAAGAAACAAAAACCCAGCAAGGTTAAACATCTTGTGTAAGGCTCAAAGCAACTTCACAGAGGAGCTGGAATTTAGACCTCACCTTCACTCCGAAACCCAGGCTTTTTCTACAGCAACCACACTACTTTTCCTGAACAGGTACTTCCTACTGCCGGCCTTTATTTCCCAGTGCAAAAGCCAAGGACTAAAATAGGTGATCAGGGAATTCCATCCCCCATTGTGAGAGACCTGAGGGAAGAGACAGATAACTCAGGCACCCACTTCTTGCTCAGGCACAGCCTTTGAGTAAGGACTAAAGAGTCTCTGGCTTTGCTTCCCAAGATCCTTGCTGGGAACCCAGTATGTCCCGTTCGGTGTGCGTTGGGAAGGAGACCGGGAGATGCAGGGTCAGACAGCTCAGAATAAAATCAGCCCATCTCTGCTAATTAGAAATGTTAAATTTTGGGTAAGGAAAAATGAAAATTTTTAAGAGAATTTTGCAAAAATTATTTTTAGTCTGGAGGAAACAGGCATTAAGGAAGACCCACGCTGCTCTTACACATCCATGAGGAAGAACCACCAGGCTTGCTTTTGACATTCTGGAGGACGTAACTGGGACCAGTGGGAATATGGTATAGAGAGGCAGCTTTTGGCCCTAACAATAAGGGCTGCCTATTCAAAGATAGATGGAACTGCCAGGAAAGTGGTAAGTTCCCTATCACTGGAGATGCTCAGACAGAAGCAGGGGATGTTGGTGGTAGAAGCCAAGCATCAGAGAAAGCTTGGGTGGCCATTCAGGCCATTTCAGGCCTGAGATATTTGAAAGAACCACAAAAGAAAATGACTAGGGTAAGGTTTCACAGACTAAGGCCTAAGTGAATTATAAATAATATGTAATGGGAAGATTGGCATGTTCCTTCATTCACAATTTGGCATGAAGTCCGTTCATTCATTCAGTCAGTCAGTCAGTCACCCACTCAGGGAGTACTTTCTGAGGCTTTACTGTGTATAAATACCCATATTCAGTTGCTTGGAGGGTTAAAATATACGCTCCTTGAACTTGTGATGCATACAGTCTACTTGGAAAGAAATCCAATTTTCATGAATCATCCAGACAACAAAGCCCTAAAAATGAGAACAGGGTAATATAGAAAGCAAATGCCAGTGAGGTAAATGTTATCAAATTCTACTCATCCTTTGCTGTTCAAAAGGTCCCTCTGCCTGAAGGTGCCTCTTATTGGGCAAAGTGTTTAGAAGGAAGTTTCCCCATCTGCTAGGTGAGGATTCCAATGAACATCTAGCACAGAGCAATACCCATGGAGGGCCCAAGTGTCCTTTCTTGCCCTGGCTTTTGTTTCATTCATCATGGATCCTGAATAACCTTCAAAGCCACGTTTATTTTGGGAACTCCAAGCCATGTTCATCTTCTGAAGGAATGAGGAAGGAGAGGGTGGAGCTGGAAAATAACACAGCCCAGATTAACTACTAGTGATGTGTGTAGAATCATGGAAAGAAGGGCGGCTCTCTGCTTATTGACAAATAGCATCTACCCCTTATCCTGTCCCTCCCAAAATGGGGTTGAACAATACCTCATTCTTCCAATCCTTGTCTCTGAGGGGAGGGTTATCAATGAGAATATCTGTAAGTACTGAAAGCTGCAAGGTATGATTGGAAAAAATGCTGAACTAAGAGCCCTAGTGCCAGCTAACTCTACCTCTAATTAGCTTCCCTCTGGGCCTCAGGTTCCTCACCTGTCAAATGAAGGGGTTGAAGTGTTCAATACACAAAGCCTGTAGCTCCCTATAAATCAGAAACCAAAGGTTCCTGTGATTATATGTTGGAATTATTCTCCAGTCTTGAGTAATCTGTCAATCTCTGACCTTGCAAATACAAATTCCTCCCCAGTGATGGAAGTTAAAACATCTCATTCTTTTACGGGAAGGTTGTACACGTTGAATGTTTGTGTGCAGAACTGTCTGGGAAGTCGAGGCAAAGGAAATGGCTTCTAAATTTCTCCTGGGATTGAAATGGAAAACAAGATAGACTATGACATCAGCTCCCATTTCTTCTGTGATCAGACTAAATGATACAAATATCAATATTAAATTATGCATGCATACTTTTTATGTTTGCCTTCCGTGAGAAGTCACAGAGAATCCTTTGCTTTTAGTCTTTAGTGCAAAGTTATGGAGAACTGGAAAGATGAACACATACTTTCAGCATTTTAGAGCTGCAATTGATTTTAAAGATTACACCCAATCCCTCTTCATTCCAATAAGGAAAAAAGTAAGGGGTCCAAGATATGAAACAGCTCACGTCAGTGTTAACTTCCTGAAGTAGGTTCTCTCAATTTGCCTCACCTAAATCAATGGTAGTTGGACAATATCACCACTGACATTAAAAAAAAAAAGACAAAGGAAGGAACCTAACTTCCTTTAATGAGTTTTCTCTATTACAATTGTTGGAGACATGCAGGAGTTCATCAGGATAAACATTTCTGACATAGGAACAGTTCACCCTCCTAGACTATATCCAGAATCAAGTCCTCACCTCAAGACACAGCTGCTCTATATTTCCATCCACTCTCTTCCTGTCTCTCCACTGGTAGTCAGGCAAGCACCAGAACTTTCTATGAGAATAATGTTGCCCTTTAATAGGCCAGCCATTTGCCACCACATCACCTATCAACTCAACAGGTGCTGCTTAGGATTGAGTAAAATTCAAATGCTAAAAATCTGTTCTTTTCACTAAGAAACATGATGTTTTGCTAATTTCCCCGCCTCTTTCGTTCTCAGTGAAACGAAGGAAGTCACTCAAAAGCATCTCAGTAAAGAAAAAAACAAACCAACTGGTGGTTCTATACGAGAACTATTTATCTAAACTTGGTCAGATTTAGGGATCTAAGTTACTGAAGTCACTTAAGAACTCACTCCTTGCCAATCCATTTTCCCTCACTATTCAGCTGGATGAGATAGGCCTTATTCTTCCATTCTTCCTACCATGGAAAACACACACGCTGGCTGTTTTGATAACTGACCACATTTGATAATATTTTGATTATCTGTACTCCAGACCAGAATGTCCTAGAATTCAAAATGCACACTCGTTTAGAACTGAAAGGGGCTTTTAAGAGCATTTAATCTTATCTCCCTCCTTTACAGTGAAAGAAACGAAGTTCCAGTGAAACAGGCTTGTCTCTCTTCACGTGGCTCGATAGTGGCAGTGCCAGATCTAGAGACCATGTCTCCAGGCTTCCTGTCCCGGGTCTTTCCAGGGCCTCTGCTGCTTTCCAGCACTGGTGCAGGCTTTCTAAACACTCGGAAGGGCTGGGCGGAGGCTGTTCCGTGGAGCCAGCCCTTCCCACTCCAGAGCGGCCTCTGCTATGCTACTGCATGAATTATAGATGCAGGAGGTTACTAAAGCTTGAGTACGCAGATGTGTTCCCTTTCTTGCCCCCAAGGTCTTGCATTCTGTCATTGAGGAAGGTGGGCGGCAATTCTTAGAGCTATCAGTTGCTCCCGTAGTAAATCACCATTCTAATTTTTCCAAAATCCATTGTTGCTATGCAATGTGCAGTCCAGAAGGAACATTCCATTCTGGTTTTGAATTATGTGAGCAATTCAGCTGTCTGGTTCATGTCTAAGAATTATACATGGCTAGTTGGCATGCAAAATTGGGGGCAGCTCTGTTCTGATGTTTCTGTGACAGGAAGTCTGGTTGCATGAAAATCCTACTTTCTGACCAGTGATGCCCATCCAGGCAGGCACTACCTGTTAAAGACGAAGAGAGGAGTAGCAGGGTGCAAGGGAAAGAGATTTCAGCTTGGCATTATAATTATCTGCATTAGAACCTGCCTCTGATCATCACTAGCAGAATGACTTTAAGCAGTGCACTTCGTTTTTTTTCTTTTTTTAATATATTTTTATTTATTTCTGAGAGGAAGGGAGAGGGAGAGAGAGAGAGAGATGGAAACATCAATGATGAGAGAGAATCATGGATCGGCTGCCTTCTGCACACCCCACACTGGGGATAGAGCCCCCAATCTGTGCATGTGTGCTGACCAGGATTCGAACCCTGACCTCCTGGTTCATAGATCGAAGACTCAACCCCGGAGCCATGCCGGCCAGGCAGTGCCCTTGGATTCTGGCCCTCCCCCTTCTCATGTGTAAAGTGTTGAACAGACTTGAACTTGCTTTATATATACTACTAGAGGCCTGATACATGAAATTCATTCAGGAGTAGGCCTTCCTATCCCTCACTGCTGGCACCAGCTTCCCTCTGGCACCTGGGACCTGGGTTTCCCTTGCCGCCCCGGCTTCGTCCAGAAGGTTGTCCGGAAGGACGTCTGGTCTAATTAGCATATTATGCTTTTATTATTATATACATTACTGGGCCAATATTATAATTTGTATGGACCAGTTAACTCTCTAACTGGTCATCAAGAAAGGAGGCTACAGGGGGAAAAGAGATATATGTACCAATCTTTGTAAAACTTTATGTAATAAAAAAAGAAAGAAAGAAAAAAAAAAAGGAGGCTACAGCAACAATATGGAAAATGTTAAAACACACAACACACACACACACACAAAATAACCTCTTGTCTTTCGGGTTCCAAAGGCCTAACTAGGTATAAAGCCCTGCTCTGCATTTACTGTTTGGTTAATCTTGAGCAATTTCCATCCTTTGCTTTTTTGTTTTAACTTTTCATGAAAAATTTCAAACACACTCAAAATAGAAAGAAAAAATAATTTAAATTATGTAATCGCCAGCTTAAGCAATTATCAATATTTTGCTAATATCCTTTCATCTCTCTTTCTCAAACTTTTTTCCCCCCATGAGGTATTTTAAAGCACATTTGGGCAAATGGTTGTTTTAAAGATTTCTGTGCTTCCATGTTCTCGTTTTTAGGAAAGGAAGATTATAACATCTAACTCATTGGGTAGAACTGTACCGAGTACTCAATGAGTGTTAGCAATTACCACTGTTTACGGCGGCACCAATGTGCTCCAGGGCGTAAAAGCACTTCATAGCGTAGCGCTCCCAGCTGCACACACAGGTTTACTAAACCAACAGCCTGGAGGCGCCCACTCCTGCGTCGCTAGGACTGCGGCCGCCCCCTTTCGGCAGCCTTCCGCACAACCTCTAGGTTAGGACGAGGATTGTCCCTCGCAGGCTCCCGTTGCCGCGCTCGACCATAAGGGGCGGGGACAGGAAATAGGGTTGAGCCTACTTCCGGGCGCGAGGCTACGGCTGAGAAGAGCCGAGCACGGCCGGTGGAAGCCGGTGAGGCAGGGCCGCGATGTTCCGTATCGAGGGCCTCGCGCCGAAGCTGGACCCCGAGGAGATGAAACGGAAGATGCGCGAGGATGTGATCTGCTCCATACGGAACTTCCTCATCTATGTAGCCCTGCTGCGAGTCAGTAAGTGTCCTTCCAGGCTGTAGTCGTGAGACGGGCAGGGAGCGGCTCGCCGACACCCCCGCCCAGCTCTGGGTCAGTGAACCTTTGGGGGCCCTTGGACTGCGTTCAGCGACCGCAGGGAGCAAGGGACGGGTCCGTCCAGGGCCGCGGGCGCATGCGCGGCTTGGAGTCTGCGGCTCCGAGTCGGGGTGCTGAACGGCACGCGGTGGCCCCGACTGCGTGGCTGGTCGTCCCGCCTCGCCCTGCTTGGAACGCATTTGAATCAGCTTCCAGGGTTGTAACCTAGAGCAGCCCCCTCGTTTTGCAGACAGAAACCGAGATCTGCAGTAGAGGAATGGCTGGCCCAAGGTCATTCAGCAGTTCCGTGAGTGATCTTGACCTGGAATGCAGACCTCTTAACGCAGGATCAGGATTCCTTAACTTCATTGCTGACCTTGTTATCCAAAGAGTTTTGCTTATTTGTACGTAAAAATTGTTTTTTTGGGGGGGAGAAAGAGTGAGAAGGAAAGGGTCCGAGTGTATAGGATTTAATGATAATACCTGAGGGATTATTTGATTTTATAGTTGGCGGAAACTTGTTTGCATTGTCTGGAGTTGACTTTAACCCTTTGAGGGAGGCGGGGCCTGAGATTCGGTGTACCCCACTTATTAATTTGAACTCGACTTTCAACGGGGAGGGGAGGTGCTTATGCAGAATATAAACGTTGCAGGGCACTGAATATTAGAGCTACAATTGGGGTCTCTGGTTTTAGACGGGAATCTCGGAAGTGACTTGCCCCCGTCTCGCTCTCCGTTCAGTGCTCTGCATTGCTCCTTGTATGTGGCTGTCAGGTCTGCATGGAGAAGCTGGGACGGTGCAGGTAAACGAAGGCCATCCCAAGGTCATCCTGCAGGAACTGGGATTGGGCCGAGCCCAGAGCTCCCAGGTGTCCCGTTCACTGTCGGGGGCGGTATTCTGTTTCCCAGGGAGAGGGAGCCCTGGTGAACAGAAACTCCCAAATAATGTAAATCACCTGCTTCTTCAACAGCTTTTTGCAGCTCCGAATTTGCTTCCTCCACTTACATTTTTTAAAAATATATTTTACTGATATTTTACGGAGAGGAAGGGAGAGGGATAGACAGTCAGAAACATCGATGAGAGAGAAACATGGATCAGCTGCCTCCCGCACACCTCCTACTGGGGATGTGCCCGCAACCAAGGCACATGCCCTTGACCGGAATCGAACCTGGGACCCTTCAGCCCACAGGCCGACACTCTATCTACTGAGCCAAACTGGTTAGGGCCCACTTACATTTTTTTGTTGATTTAGGTGCCAGTAAAATATTTGCTTCTTCTCGATGACCTTTGTATTCGATATGAAAGTTTTAAACAACAACCTACAGAATACCGTTCTGTATTATCACTTCTTAAATTGAAATACAATCAGCATATTGTACAATTAACCCATTTTAAAGTGTACAGTTTAGTGGTTTCTTAGTGTAGTCAGAGTTGTACAACCATCACCACAGTCTATTTTAGAACATTTTCTTTCCCTTTAAAAGAAACTCCATGCCCTTCGCTATCATTCCTCGTGTAACCCCTCCCCCAGCCCTTGGCAATCGCTAATCTGCGCAATACATGACCTTTTGTATCTGGTTTATTTCACTTTGCATAATGTTTTGGAGGTTCGTCCATGTTGTAGCATGTATTTTTTTCCTTCCATGTATTGTTATTTCCTTCCTGTTCATTGCTGAATCAGATTCCACTGTATGCATATACCACATTTCGTTTATCCGTTCACTTAATGGATTTTTTTCCTGATAAGAATTAGTAGAAAAGATGACAGCCTTCAGTTTCTGACCGATTTCACTGTCTTCAGATTGATATTAACAAAATGCTTTATTATTTGAATATGAGTACTGAGAAAAGATTCTGGCAACTTTTTTCATCACATTTCTTTTCCCCAAAATTTTTAAAGATGGTAAAAGGCACATAAATAAAATTTAGTATTTTAACTATTTTTTACATGTACAGTGTAGTGGTATTAAATACACTCATAATATTGTGCAACCATCATCATCATCCATCTCCAGAACTCTGGTTTTGTTTTCTTATTAATCCTCACCTGAGGATATTTTTTCCATTGATTTTTTAGAGAAGGGGAAGGGCAGGAGAGAAAGAGAGAAACATTAATGTGAAAGAGACACCTCGAGCCAAGCTGGTGGTTCAATGGTTGAGTGTCTACCTGTGAGCCAAAAGGTCACAGTTAGACTCCGGGTTAGGGCACATGCTGGGATTGAGGGCTAGATCCCCAGTAGGGGGCGTGCAGGAGGCAGCCAGTCAATGATTCTCTCATCATGGATGTCTCTCCCTCTCTGAAGTCAGTAAAAATATATATTTTTTTTAAAAAGAGAAGAAAGAGACACATATACTGGTTGCCTTCTGCACATGCCACCACCAGGGCTGGGGATGGAACCTGCAGTCCAGGTACATGCCCTTGACCAAGAATCAAACCCACAACCCTTAGTGTGTGGTCCAGTGTTGTAACCACTGAACCACCAGCCAGGGCAATCTCCAGAACTCTTTAAGTATCCAGTATAAGTAGAATCATATAGTATTTATTTATTCATTCATTCATTCATTCATTTAGTAACTGGCTTATTTCACTTAGTTTGATTCCTAAGGTCAATCTGTGTTGTAGCATATGTTCATAATTTCCTTCCTTTTTGAGGCTGAATGATATTCCATGTATACCATATTTCGCTTATCTGTTCAAACATCTTTGGACACTTAGGTTGCATCTACGTTTTAGCTACTGTGAGTAATGCTGCCGTGAACATCAATGTACAAATACCTCTATTTTTAATTTTTTGAGGAACCACCATTGTGTTCCACAGCAGCTATAACCACTGTACATTCCCACCAACAGTGACCACAGAGGTCCCAATTTTTCCACATCCTTGCCTCCAGTTTTTTTATAGTAGCCATCGTGATAGATGTGCAATGGTATCCCTTGTAGTTTTAATTTACACTGCCGTGATGATGAGTTTTGTTGAGCATCTTTTCATGTGCTAATTTGGCCATAGCACTTTTACACAGAACAGCAATACTTTAGATCCTTACGACAACACTAGTTTTCTAGACATTCCTACCTACACTATCCTAACAGGCCCTTATAATGGAAATAGGATGTGGTCTGGCATACCTGTCGGTGGGGGAATCAAAATGTGTGACTGACCTGGCTGGTGTGCTCAGTGGTTAGAGTTTCGGCCCCAGCACCAAAGTGTCTCAGGTTCGATTCTGGTCAAGGGCACGTACCTGAGTTTCAAGTTCAGTCCCCAGCCCTGGTGGGGGCACATGTGGGAGGCAACCAATCGATGCGTGTGTGTCTCTCCCCATCTCCTTCCCACCCTTCCTTCCACTCTCTAAAAAAATCAAGGAAAAAAATACCAGGTGAGGAGTAACAACAACAAAAAACGTTTGATTGGCTTTTCTGGTTGTCCTAGTTCATTGTTGTGTCTCCACCCTCATCCACCGCCTTCTTTCAAATGCGTTTTTAAAGGTAAAATAAATGCCAATTTGTTTCTTCTAGAGTTTTGTGCCTTTGACAGTGAAGTCACAAGAGTAAAGGATTGTCATTTGAAAGAGGTTTGCATTTCCTCTGGTCAGTCATAGCTGCATGACACTAGAATGGGCCGCCTTGACAGACAGTGAGTCCCTTTTGATGGGTTTTGCAGACAGAGGCTTGGCCATCACTGGCAGTTGTTTTCAAAAATGTATTTGATCTAAACCTGTAGATTTGTTCCCAATCTTATAATTTCATAATGTCATTGGGGCTAATGAAAACAGATTCTCAGTTTGTTTATTTTTCTTTCAGCTCCTTTTATCTTAAAGAAATTGGACAGCATATAAAGATTGGACATTACGTGTGAATGCATGACATGAAGAACCTGGTTACAGTTTCTACTCTGCAGATGAATAGGCCCAGAAAGATGGAAGAGACTCTGGTTGAATGGACATAAAATTTCTACTTGTTAAGAACAAGCTCGGTTGTGGTAACTGACCTTCGTAGCTAAAACAGAAACTACTTGGGAAACATGGGAACATGTTTCTTATGCCTGTGATGCGCAGCCTCCATGAATGTTGGTATAATTGTAAATAATGTCAAACTCCATTTTCTAGCAATTATTCATTACAGAAGGGAATTATGTCTGCAGTGGCCCTGTCTTGTCAGTGATTTCTAGTGACCTTTTTACTTCTGTCAGGAGTCTACTGAAGAGCTCCTTATGACTAGTTATGTTTTATGGAAGCCAGCACACACCCACAACATGTAAGCACAGGACCATTAGTCTATATTTTTAATAAATGTACCAATTAAGAAAAATTGTGTGTTTTTTCTTCTAAACCTGCTTTTTGCTGCAAATTAATCGCTGATGAGACTACTGTAATATTGTGATTGTTACAACTGCATGACACTGAGTTCCTCTTGTTTTGGGATGGAGAATTTGCTAATCCTGATGAAGCGACATTGTTCTACTAAGCAGCCTTTGTGAAAGGCGTCATTGCGGCTTGGTGCTGAAGGTATGCAATAGCACCAAAGGGGAAAAACTTACATTTTTAAGGTCAGGTAGTTCTCCAAGTTTGTTGGGGAAGGGGACAGTCTTTAATCTTCCTCCCGGAGGCAATGCAACTACATTCACCTCTTAGTTCATTATATTGGTATTTGTCTCATGTCTCTAAATAGCATGATTATATTGATTTTTCTGTTTTAGACATTGCTTACGGACTTCTCCATGTCTGTAAGGATTTAGGTCTCTTAGCTCCATTACTCATACATCTGATTTTTTCTTCCCTTCAGTGCACTTAGTATGATTTTCAGTAGATCCATTTCATTAGGATTCCAGGCGCTGTTCATTGTTTTTGTTTCTTTCACATCTTGTTGTCCTTCCTGGGCTTCGTTTTCTGTGAATTTACCACTGAATCGACTAAGCTTTCTGCCAGTGCTCCCAGTGTTCAGTTCCTTAGATGCGCTGCTTCATGTTGCTGGGTGTTTCCTGGAGCTTTCTGACCTGCCTCCGCCTAGACTCTCGGTTTTCTGTGCGTGCGTGATGTGTGACTGTGCCCTGTGATCTCTCTTCACCATCATCCTGGGATTCCTTTTCCTCTTCTCCCATGTTGGATCTCTTGTTTTGTGTATCTCATGTCCAGTGTGTATTTTTCACTGAATCTCTGTATTGAGTACAATACCCTGTCCATAACTTCCTGGCATCCCCAAAGCCAGAAAATCTGCTTTTTTACCCGTTTCAGAAAATGAACTTCTGTTTTGGTGAGGAGCCTGCTTAGCAGATGTAGAGTTACAGAGAGCATCTGCCTACTTAAACCTTCAGCCAATTCTTATTTTCGTGTCTACCCCTTCACCTCCTACTTCCACAAGCATATGAAGTCACCAGTTCCTGAGCCTTTTAGGGATCTATGATATAAATCGGGTTTGTTTTGCTTTTCTTACTGTTAACTCGGGATTCAGTTTTCTCAGATCTGCCGTGTTATTTACTACTTGTCCATCTGCTTTCCAACTTCTGACTTTGTTGCTGTTGTCTCTTCTCTTCTTTCCCTTTTAGGTTTATACCCTAAAACAAATAAAAATCTTTGCTGTCATTAATAGAATTTCAGGAGAGAGTGGGAGCAGATGGATGTTCTCAATCCATCATTTTTACCCAGAGTGTGTATTTTTTAACGCTCTTGTACTGTGTTCTATGTTGGTAATGTATGTCCATTCCTGACTTAAAAGAGGTGCATGATGTAGTACCATGGTCAGACACTGGCTCTAAAGACAGGCAGACTTGATTTTGAGTTCTGGCTCCAACACTTATGAGCTGCAGGACTGGTAGCAGCTGAACCTTTACATCTCATTTTCTTCATGTATAAAATTAGCATATAGAAACACCTATTTCAAAGTGTTATAAGGACGAGGAGAGAATGCAAGTAGAGCAGGAGCACAGTGCCTGGGATTTGGTAAATGCTAGTATTAATGGTTAGTCTTTGGTATAAGGGGCTTAGAAGTGATCTGTGCTGGCATTCACGCATTTGTTCATGTTTCCAGGTGCTGTGAGATAGCATGCTTACCTTCTAATTAGATACAGACTTCAAAATTACTGAATATTTAAATTCATTACCCAAAGCAGCCTTACCCAATCGATGTTAATGCCATTTTACAGATAGGAAGTTTGAGACTCCAGGAGTTTCAGTGGCTAATAAATAGTAGCTGGCCAAAGCTTGGGGATTTTTTTAAAATATTTTTTATTGATTTCAGAGAGGAAGGGAGAGAGATAGAAACATTAATAATGAGAGGGAATCATTGATTGGCTGCCTCCTGCACGCCCCCTATTGGGGGAGTGGGGAATCAAGCCTGCAACCTAGGCATGTGCCCTCAGCTGGAATCGAACCTGGGACCCTCTAGTCCGAAGGCCGATGCTCTATCCACTGAGCCAAACCGGCCAGGGTGGGAATTTTAATGTTTGTTTATTGTACCCTATCCTTAAGTGCCTTTCTCCAGTACTGATAATTTAGTCCCACCTGGCATCATAGTCTGTTCACTCTACCACCTAGTTGCTGCTCTTCACCTGCCTCATGTCTCAGCTTAGATTCCAATAGCCATGATTAACATACACCTTCAACCCTCTAGCTTCGTTGTACTTTGCTGGTAAAACTCAACCCTCTTAAAGCCAGCTCTGTGCCTGCCCTGTGCAGTTGAAAGTGGCTGGGGAAAGACAGACATGCTGACGGAAGCCACTTGGAAATTGGTGCTCTTCATTTGGGTCCTGCAGGATCACTACATTTTTCACAGGTTATTCCTCCTCTACACATTTCATATCTTCTCTTGCCTCAGAATTCCCGTATCTCCTCTAATCTTTAAGCTCAGCTGGTGATGTTGCTTCATATTTCCCTGAGAACATAGAAGCATCCAGAAGAAAGCTTTCATAAACTTACCCCAGGATACCTACCAACACACCAGCATCAGTACCCTCCCTCCTGTTCGAAATGTCTGCTATTTAAGGTCAATCGCGTCTCGGGCGCACTCAATTCCTCTACCCCATTAACTACCCATGGATCTTGCCTAAAATTCTCCCTTTATCAATTTTGTTGTTGTTGGATCGTTTCCAATAGCATACAAAGGGCTCTGATTTTTTCTTTCTTAAAAAAGAATTTTGTTAAAAAACCTTGTTGCCAGTTTGTTCCCTGGAGAAGATGCTGAGGTTTTGTGCAGGTGGTGTTGGGGGAAGTATTTGGGGGAAAAATACATGAGAGCAAGTGAAACAGTCTGGTCAGGAGGAGAAGTTGAACTGTCATGCAGCTGAAACGAGGGTGACCAAGCATCCAGACTGTCCCAGGTTTAGCCCTGAAACGCCTATGTTCCAGGAAATCTCTCAGTCCTGGGTAAGCCAGGAGGGTTGGCCATCCTAGTTGCAATAGCATCTTTAGTACTTCCAAATGTATCTTTGATGCTCGGCTGGCCTTTCAGAGAAATCCTGAATCAAGGCATTAGATAGTCATTGGATGTCAGTTAAATCAATATTTTAAAAAAGAAAGCAATTTTAGGTTATATTAATAAAATTACATTAGCCCAGCCGATGTGGCTCAGTGGTTGGAGCCTCAGCCTACAAAACAGGAGGTTGCTGGTTGGATTCCTAGACAGAGTACATGCCCAGATTGCAGGCTGGATCTCTGTGGCAGGCGGGCGGGGGATGCATGCAGGATGCAGCCAATCAGTTATTCTCTCATCAATGTTTCTATCCCTCCCTCTGAAATCAGTAAAAAATATTTTTTTAAATAATAAAATTACATTAAGTTCTGACAGATGCTTCAAGAGTAGCCAGCCTGTTCTGGTCCGTGTGTCTGTTTGTTAGAGCCTTGTCCCCTACACCATAAGGTCAGAGGTTCAGTTCCCAGTCGGCGTGCATATCCAGGTTGCAGGCTTAATTCCTGGTTTGAACATGTACGGGAGGCAATTGATGTTTGTCTCCCTTTTCCTCTCTAGAATAAATTTTAAAAACATATCCTCAGGTCAGGATTTAAAAAAAAAAGCAACCCACCTGTCAGTTTAGTACTTAAGTGCCTGGAAACGGAAAGTGTCTGGAAACCATGCTTCTAGGGAATAACTTTTAAAAATTAAAGGTGCTTAGCCCTAGCCAGTTTGGCCCAGTGGATAGAGTGTTGGCCTAGAGACTGGAGGGCCCCAGGTTCGATTCCGGTCAAGGCCACATGCCTGGGTTGCAGGCTTGATCTCCAGTAAGGGGCATGCAGGAGGTAGCCGATCAATGATTCTCTCTCATTGATGTTTCTACCTCTCCCTTCCTCTCTGAAATCAGTAAAATTAAAAAAAAACAAACAAACAAGTAAAGGTGCTTAGCCTTGAGAAGACTTAGGAATCTGAGAGCTGTTTGTAATAACCAAAAGGATGGTTGTGTCAAAGGAAGAATAATTGCCCCAGAAGGCAGATGGGATTAGTGTTTGGAAAGCTCAACTACTGTGACCAATGTGGACTGGGTTGTGGAAGGGGCTCTTCCCTGGCGATCTGCAAACAGAATGGATATTCTGTGGTAGGGCTTGCCACTATGGGGAAAGTTTGTCGTTTCTTTTCCCTGTTACTGAAAACTTCTTGAAGTACTATCACACACATTTTTCTGTCCTACATAATATCCTTACAAAGAAGGGGCTAAATACATTGACTGCTGAGTTGAAGGTGAAAAAATGCTAACTTTCAGGTACTACCCATCATTCTAGGCCTCAGAAAAAGATTCCCAACCTATCTGATAGAGGTGTTCACTTCCACAAACATCCATTACCTACACAGGGCCAGGTACTGTGGCAGGTGAGGGATCCAGCAGAGCAGAATTTATTCATGGTATCTATCTTTAAGAGGCTTACATCTAGCAGGGGAGTCAGAATTACATAATTTCATCACTAATCATATGTATAAAAGCCTAAGTAACCTAACGACCAGTTGACCAGTCACTATAACGTGCACTGACCACCAGGGGGCAGATGCTAAATGCTCCCACAGCAGGAGTGCTGCTCAACTGACTGACAGGCACCAGATACAGGGCTCAGGGCTGGCAAGTGCAGCTGCAGTGGTAGCACGAGCCTCTCCTGCAGACACTCCCCTTGCACCCGAGTGTGGCAGTGGCAGGTGCAGCGGGGCTGGGGTGAGTGGGAGCGGCATGGCACCAGGCTGCATTACTACATCCCCTGAGGGGTCCCAGATTGCGAGAGGGAGCAGGCCAGGCTGAAAGACCCACCAGTGCACGAATTCGTGCACCGGGCCTCTAGTATTATATAAATTGCTAGGAGACTGAAATACAGGTAACAGAACAAGGCATAGGGGAGCCCTTGACTTATTGGGTTGGGGAGGAAGCGGGGACCGCTCCCTATGAAAGTCGTATTAAAAGTAATATTTGGATGACTAGGAATTTGCCCGATAAAAGAGTGAGGAACCTGTAGATGTGATTAAGGAATAAAGGCCAGTGTGACTGGAGTGTGTTGAGCACAGAAGAGAAAAAACCTTTGGTCCTTCTAGAAATTCCTGTTGTATTTCAAACTTTAGTCTTAAGGAAGATCCCATACTGACATCTGCTGGTTAGTGTATATACTGCAATTCTAAATTTCATTACACAAGAGCTATCTTCATAACCTATTTTTTTGAAGGCTACAGTGATAAGTTAGAAATAAAGCACCAGGTTTTTTTCTTACTCTACATGTCTATCACATGGAGACTGTGAACAGTTATTTACATGCTATTTACATGCACTCAATATTACAGATACATACCTGTGGTGTCATTTGCATACTTTTGTACAAGTTCAGAAAAGCTTATATAGAAATCACATCTATAAGAGTTGAACAGACTTGTTACTGAGATGTAAAATGTTACAAAATCCCTCTCTATTAAATAATACCTGGTGAAATGTTTTCAGTTATGAAGTGCTCTTAAATTGTTCCTTCGTAAATAAAACAGCTGGCTTTAGTCCAATAAGCATTGTACTAATGTGAAAAATCTGCTTTAAAGCATGACTGATAATTTTCCTCTTCCTCAGTCACATTAGTATTTTCATATTCCAATTAATGTCTATAAAAGACATGTAAAAATTTAATATTACACAAACAACTATAGACAATAATACTGCTGCATTTGAAACAATGTTCCACTTGCAACTGCCTCACCATGCAGTTACTTGAAATATTCATTAATCAGCTGACATTAAAAATATAAATTTGGTGAACAAAGGGTGATTTAGAGATATATGTAATATGGAAACTGGGCTGTTAGAATCCACACGTTAGGAAGGAACACTAGAATTAGTTCAAATGTCCTGGGTTACAGCTTCAGTTCTGCTATGAGACTATGTTGGTTACTTGCAAACACCAAAATCCAGCCTTGGTAGATTTAAGGAGAAAAGTAACTTATTCGAAAAATTATAGGTAGTTTAGCATCACCAGGAGGCCTAGAGAATCAGGCTTGGAGACGAGGCAACTGGAATGTCACCCATTGGCACGTGGTCACTTCACACAACCTGCTGAGAATTAGATACCACCATTTGCTACCAAGACCACAGGCACAGAACCCTGGACTATTATGGCAGCCAGAGATGGTCTAAGAACTTCATCTTGCTGCATTTGCATGGTCACCAAATAATTATTCCATGACTCTACTTCGCTGTGTCTCTGGCTCCCAATTCAAAGTCCAGAGAATGTTTAATTTGTAGTGTCACATGGGGAAGTGGAGAAAATATCTGGATTTCAGCATCTATAGGGAAAGCTTATAAGATGGCGAATTTCCCTATGTAGGAAGAGAGTTTAGATCCTGGGCCGACAAAAAAGGATGATGGAAGTCTATTGTGTTTACCCTGAACAATCACCTTAGGTCTCCCTTTTCTATACAGCGAAGTAACTGAAGTTCATGTGGCTGTGGGGAATTGTGTCTGCTCACTCTCATTCCACAATAAATATCAACTACGTGCCAGGATGCAAAGTTAAGCAAGTAGGCTCTTATTCAATGGCAGAGACAAATCCACAGCAAGTGGCAGGACAGAGGCGTGAGCAGGAGGGATGAGGTAGGAAGAAGCGGGCTCAACTGTGGTTTGTGAGTGGTGTTTCCATGTCCCCGTACTGATAGGCAAAATCACATTTTCCATCCAACAAGTGATGCTTGTGCCACTAAGGAAGACAGCATACTCTTTTTTTTTAATATATTTTTTATTAATTTCAGAGAGAAACATCAATGATGAAAGACAATCATTGATTAGCTGCCTCCAGCACGGGGATCAGGTCCACAACCCAGGCATGTGCCCTTGACCAGAATCAAACCTAGGACCCTTAAGTCCGCAGGTCAACACTCTACCCACTGAGCCAAACTGGCTAGGGCAGACAGTATACTCTTGCAGAAACCTGCTGTTGCACTCCTTTAAGAGACTTAGCTGGCTATAGCCAGTTGAACTCAGTGGATAGAGTGTCTGCCCTCAGACTGAAGGGTCCTGGGTTCGATTCTGGTCAAGGGCATGTACCTCAGTTGCAGGCTTATCTCTGGCCCCAGTCAGGTCATGTGCAGGAGGCAACCAACTGATGTTTCTCTATCTCTCCCTCTCCTTTCAACTCTCTCAAAATCAATGGAAAAATATCCTCAGGTGAGAATTAAAAAACAATCTTACATAATAAAAGGCTAATATGCAAATAGCCCCAGCAGCAGAACAACTGAACAACTGGTTGCTATGATGTGTACTGATCACCAGGGGGCGCATGCGGAACACAGCAGGCAGCAGAGCGCAGGACATGATGGGCCATTGGCCACAGTGAGATGGTGGAGCAGGTGAGTAGGGGTGCCAGACCAAGGCTGGTAGCTGTCATCAGGGTGAGCCTCTGGTGGTTACTGAAAATTCTTTGCTCCCATGCGCCGTGGACCTGCCCAATGCTTGCACCCACTGCCGGCACCTAGCGCTGGCCCAAATTGCTCAGTGCCATCAGTGGGTGTGAGCAGCAGTGCTGGCCCCGATTGTCCCTCAGGGCTTCTCCACCTTCCCCTGCTCCTGAGGGGCAATCAGGGCTGGTAGCCACCTCTTGCACCTGCTGCTGGTGATTGCCCCGCTCACACCTGCTGCCACCACTAGAGCCACCGATCACATCCGCTGCCAGTGCCTGGTGCCAGCCCCAATCGCTAAATAGTGTCACATGGAGTGCCATCACCCCCTGCTCCTGAGGGGTGATTGGGGCAGCAGCTGCCACTCGCACCCACTGATGGTGGTGGCCCCGCTCACACCTGCTGCTGGCTCTGGCCCCAATTGCTCCACGCCATCACAGGTGCAACAGGGAGTGGGAGCAGTGGCAGTAGGAGCAGTGCTGTCAGCTGATGGGGGATCAGGGGCCACAGGGGCATGGAGGATGGGTTAAGACCTGCCCGTGCCCACCGCAGCCTCATGGCCCACAGTTCCTTTCAAGGTGCACAAATTGGTGCACTGGGCCCCTAGTAATAATAAATAAAAATAAAAGGCTTAGCTGTTTTATAGAAATGCGAAAATAATAATGTTGGCTGGCACAAATCCAGAAATTCAGGCTTTTGATTACTGACAGACATCTAGACTGCCAGTTTCACACAGTGGGGTACTTTTCAAAGGATTAAATGTCATAGCTTTTCCAGTCTTCAGTAAATCATCAAACTCATTGTAGTATAAATCATAACCTGTTCTGACCTGACCGGACCTAAGTCAGAGAGGTAGTTCTACTATATCTAGCTACTGTGTGTATAGCTTTGTGTCTGCCTAAAATACACTGTTGGCTTTAGGCTTAGAGTGGTTCCTCCCCCACTACCACTCCACACCCATGTATAAAAAGAGATCCGCTGCATGGTGATTTGGACTTCACTCAGAATAATAACAGATGGAATACATTTTTATAGAATACATTCTGTAGAATCAGGGACTGACAGGTCAATGGGACCCCCGGGGTCAGCTATTACAGACCTCAGTCTGGTGTGATAATTTCTTTTTTACAGCAATCTCAAGTTAGATTTCTGTAGCTGACATTCTCTCCTAAAATCTAGAAGTCTATATCCAACTGCCTTTTTTTATTTCTTCATTTGGATGACACAGAAGCATCTTAAATTTAGCAGGTGTAAAATTGTGCTCTTGATCTCCCTCCACCCCCAAATATGTTCCCCTACAATAGTTACCATTTCAGTAAAGAACACTTCCATGGGCCCAGTCAGTAGGGTAAGCTGGAATTCTGGGAATCCTCCTAATTACCCATATCAAGCCAAATTTGACTCTACCCCTCCCCCCCATGTGTCTCTAATCCATTTCCATTTTCACCACCATTACTCCAGTCCAAGTCTTAACCAATGTCTCTGCTTCCACTCTTAGCTTTGTCTATCCTCCAGAGTAGCTGGCATACTCTTTTAACCCAATGTAAGCGGGCATTTCCCCGGCAAATCGCGTCGTAACGGGAAGAAACAAATCCAATAATGGTCTGACTTTGCAAAGTCTATCTGAGTTGTCTTGCACATTTTTGTTGTTGTTGAAATGCCAGGCCCTCCATATTTGACGGCTGTCTCTACTCATCGTTTTTGGAAAAAACTCGTCTCCCGCGCTTTGATATAAAAAGCGATATGACGAGTTTACTCGTTTCCCTTCAGTGGCTTCCTTTCACATAAAATTCTAAAATCCTTATCATGGCCTACTACGTGCTGCATGGTCTGGCTCCTACCGCTCTAACTTCACTGATCCTGTTCTCTCCTTAACCCAGTCAGCTCTGACAAACTGGACATCTTCCACTTATCCAAAGAGCAATCTTCTTTCCTCTGCCCCGCTCCACCCCACCTGAGTCTTCACACAGGCGTTCCCTCCGGACATCTGGTTAACTCCTTACCTTTCTCTGAGAGGTCGCTGACCACCTTCCCTTGCCCCCTAATTTTAAATCAGAGTTCCTTCAGTGCACTTACTATAATTTAAAATACATATTTAAACGCTACGTGATGAACAACTACCTTCTCCGCTTAAGAATTAAGTTCGAGGACAGGAAACTATCTGCTTTGCTCACTTTTACGCCCACCATAACAGCAGCGGCAGCAACAATGACCATTTTGCTATGTGGCAGGTACAGTGCTAAGCGCTGTGTCTATACTTCTCTATCGACGCGCGTAGCCAGGGGTCGGTGCGCTGAATGAATGAACCCAGCCCCTAAGAGCACACCTACAAGTTGCTTACCACCATCGGCAGCAGCCCAGCTAGAGAGCAAGCACTCTGGTGACTGGGAGAATCTTCTCTGCACTGACCCCAGCTGCCTGCCTGCGAGTTCCACCCACCGATTCTATTTCTGCCCCTTCTGGGGCCGCGCAGTACAAGCCTCCATTGTCTTCCCACCAGCTCCACTCGCGGCAAGGATGCCCCAAGCGTCTCCCCTCCCCTTCCCTCCCCGCCCCTCCGCGCAGAGACGCCTCCAGGTTCCTTTTCCGCTGCGGTGGTCCAGGAGCCGGGCCCCCGCCGCCCGCCCGCCCGCCCGCCCGCCAGTCCGCCGCTCCCAGCATCCCCGGCCTCGCGCGCCACGTGACGGCGCCCGCCCCGCACCGGCCCAGCCGCTGGCCGCCCCCGGGCGGGGCTCCCGGCGCGTCGGGCCGCCCCACGCCTCGCGGCTCCGCTGCAGCTCCAGCGCCCGCGGCCCCGACTGCGCGGGCGAGCGCCCGGGGAGCTCGCAGCGAGGTAAGAGGCGGGCGGCCGGCCGGCGGAGGCTGCGGGCGGACTTCTCCCACCCGCATCCCCGGGAAGCCCCGGGCCCGGCGCCGCCTGCAGGGGGAGGGGCTCGGGCGCCTGGAGGCTGCTCCCGGGGACCCGGGCGCTTGGGAGGCGGCCGGCGGAGGAGGCGCCGCTGGGTCCCGGCAGAGGCTGAGCCTCCGGCCCTGGCGGGACCTGGGTGGGTGCCCTTGCCCCTGCGCTCCGCAGGCACCTCGGCGCCCAGCGCGCGGGGGTAGAGCTGTGCCTTGGGGTCCCCTCCCGGGAAGCGACCGCGCCGGGAAGGTGTCCGCATCCCCGCGGTTGCCTGCAGCCCCGGGGGTTGCGAGTGTGGAAGTGAAGTGGAAGAGGGTGAAGCAGACTCTTAGGACGGGAAGAGCCCGCACACCCAGGACTGCAGGAGCGAGTGTCTGGGCCGAGCACCGTGTTCAGGGTCTCCTGTATTTTGTGCAAATCGCAAGCCTCTTTGAGACTCGGTTTCTCCACCTTTAAAGCAAAGGTGATGATCTCTGCTCGGCCTCCCTCACGGGACTGCAGTGAAGAAAGAAAAACCGTTTGAAGAGTCAGAACTTCAGGAGGTAGTGAGACCCGGGTTCAAGTTCTAGTTCTGCCACTTAGGAGCTGTGTGACCTTGAGCCATAGAGAACCCTCATTGTTCAAAGCAGATAATAATAATACTTAGTTTAAAGGTTGCTGTAAGGATTAAGTTTCAAAGAGCTTACAGAGAAGTGCTCAAAGAAAGTGCTATTAATACAAGTTTTTTAAGTAACTGAGCTTCACGTGAGACAGGGTGTTTAGAATACTCACGTGTCAGCTTCTATATGTTCGGTCCTTAAAAGAGTCCTGTTTTGTTTTCCTAAGAAAGGATCCGAGTGAGATCCTTTCCCTTTTCTCTTTCTGGGCCCCTGTGGTTCTGAGTGAGATCCTTTCCCTTTTCTCTTTCTGGGCCCCTGTGGTTCTCATTTAGGACTGGCATGCGAACCTGTTGTTCCTATCAAATGAGCCAGGCAGGATGGGAACATTAATGGGCTGCAGCAGATGGGTATCAGATTCCCCCTGAGCCAGGAGGAAAGTGCCAGGCCTGTGCTACCACCAAAAAAAGCACACAGTCCAGTGATTGACTGTCAGAGCTGGAAGGTGCCTAGGCAACCATCGAGTCCAGCTGTCCCCTTTTGCAGAGGGAGAGGTGGGACCCACTAAGAGAATGGGACTTTGACTCTCTCAGGAACTGACAGAATGTTGGCCCTGCGTGGTGGAAAGGACATACACTGTTTACCAGACACTGTGCTTTCCCTGAGTTCTAACCTAATTTTTCATTTACTCAGTAGGTATTTTTGGAGCACCTGCTATGTGCTTGTACACCTAGGAGCAGGAGAATATAATATTATATATATATTCGTCTGCTGATTCTCAGTACATTTTATAATAACAGTAAGTTTCAGCTGCCAGTGAGCTTGCCTCATAGCAGCTGGCCCCAGGGGACAGAAGCACATAGAGAGGCCTAAATTATTTCATGCTCCGTCCCAAGCAGGCCCAGAACCCTTGTTAAGCCTGGTGAGACATTAGACACTGGAGAAAAGGCAGGAAGGGATTTCTTTCTGGCTTGGAGTAGTTGGATTTCTTTGTCTTTCTGGTTTCAGGCCTCTAATTGTTTTTAGACTTCTGAAATGCGCCACCCTCACCATAGTGCCTTCCTTTTGGTTTCCATGGTTATTGGATGAATTGTATTTTTGTGATAGCACAAGTAGCTGTTAACCAATAACGTGGTCAAGCAGTGTCCTGTGCACTGTGGGTTTCTGTTTTCTGGTGGTAGACCTGTATTTTTATTTTCAGTTGCAAAACTATCCATTCCTGTATCCCTCCCTCCTTCCTTTAACATGCATGGGTGGCAGGATCATGAGGAGTGGGAATAAGTACAAATAAAGATTTTTAAAAAACTACGTAGACCCATCCTGGCTGGTGTAGCAGTTGTTGGAATGTGGTCCCATACACCGAAATGTCGGGTTCAATTCTCCGTCAGGGCACATACCTAGGTTGCGGGTTCAATCCTCAGTCCCGGTTGGGGCAAATGCAGGAGGCAACCGATCTACGTTATTCTCTCACATCGATGGTTCTCTCCCCTTCCCTTCTCTGAAAATCAATGAACCTGTCCTCGGGTGAAGATTAAAAGTGTATCTATCTATCCTGGCTTAGGGACCTCAGAGCCTCTGGGGGAAAGGCAAGGGGCAAATCAATGGGACTCTGACAGGTGTAGAGGATAGTGTCCTGGACATCACATACCGAGAGGCTTTTCCAGGAAGATGTGAAATAAACAAGGTCCCTTTCCTTGTCTCAGTTGCATAGTGATAACGGATGGCACTACAAGAAGCGTTTCGTTCTTTCACTTTGTGTTAATGAATAAACCTTCTCTTAAGTCATCTGTCCCAGGTTTTGTTTGAAAAGACTGCTGTGCTGATTTCTCCCATTACCTGTGTGCCCCATGTCACCAGTTGTGTTCTCATGCAGTCACTGGGTTTATTTTTCCACGTAATCTTCCAAGTCCTGTAATGCCCTTGTTAGTAATTCCAATGTCTCCCATTTCCAAGCCCCCTGGGGGCTTAAGAAGTCCATCTTACTTCCATTCCACAAAGGAGCAGCCCACCCACTTGTTGCTTCTGCCTCAGCTGCATGGTGTCACCCTGGAAGAGCTGTCCTGCGCGGTCCAGGGATGTGTGGTCACTGCTGCTCGACACCCTTGTTGGACCAGGTTCCTGCCAGCTTGACCCCGGGCTGGGATTCCAAGGTCAGAGCTTTTCCAGCTTATGCTCATGTGCTTAGCCATTCTCCCCAAAGCACTGCGCTCTGGGCTGCGCGTTGAGCCTGCCCCCAGGCTGGGCTCCAAGGACCCTGGTGAGTTCTCTTTGGAGGCATAGAGGGCCCTCAGGGTCACACCATTTTCAACCCTTGATCAGGGTTTGGAGGTTTAATCCTTTTTCTTCCTAACCCTAATCCAAGACATTTCTTGGCCAGGTGGCTTCTATTTCCTCTCCTGCATTCTGCCTACGAAGGATTCTCAGGAATGGCAGGCAGCTTGCAACAAGATAAGTCCCCTAAGACTTTGGGTGCCTACTCACCTTGCTTTTCGTATGTCAGAAGGGTCCTCTTAAGACTTGACAAAGCACAGATCTGCTCCCAAGAGACTGTCTCCACCTATAGCCCTAAGAGAAGTAGGCTTTACTGAAAATTTACTTGCTTTATTCGCACATACCCTGTTAGATATTTGGGGGACAGGGTTTTAACTTAAAAATGAAGAATTTTCAGTTCCCTCAACTTTTGTAAGAATCAAGCAATTAGTATATATATTTCATTCTCTTTGTTTTGAACTTTTAAAAATACTGTGTGGTTCAGTGGTTGAGCGTCAACCTACGAACCAGGAGATCATGGTTGTTTCCCAATCAGGGCACCTGCCCAGGTTGCAGGCTCGCGATTCCCAGTGTGGGGTGTGCAGGAGGCAGCTGATCAATGATTCTCTTTCATCATTGATGTTTCTTCTCTGAAATCAATAAAAAATATGTTTTTTTAAATTAAAAATATGAGCTATAACAAGAATGCCTGCAGGAAAAACCCCACAAATGTATAGTTTAACAATTCTAAGGAAAATATACATGTAACCACCGCCCATAAAATGGAATATTGCCAATACTCAGTGGCACCCCCTTCTAAGTCATAATCCCCTCTCCAGAAGAAAACAACTATCTTGACTTTTCTTTGTATTTGTGTCACCCATATTTACATTCCTAAACAATGTAGTTTATTTTCAATACTTTTTAAAAATATATATTTTGTTGATTTTTTAGGGAGAGAAAGGGAGAGGGATAGAGAGTTAGAAACATCGATGAGAGAGAAACATTGATTAGCTGTCTCCTGCACACCCCCTACTGGGGATGTGCCCGTAACCAAGGTACATGCCCTTGACTGGAATCGAACCTGGGACCCTTCAGTCCGAAGGCCGATGCTCTATCCACTGAGCCAAACCAGTTAGGGCTTTTCACTACTTTTTAAAATTTGTGCACATAGAATCATATTGTGCACACTTTGGGTTTGCTTCTTTTGCTCAGCTTTTGTGTGAGTTGCATCCATGTAATGACCACATTTATTTTTGCTGCCTAAAGTATTTCATGATATGAATATGTCACAATGTATCCTGTAGTTGATGGACTCCTGTGTTGCTTCTGACTACCAAGAACAGTGCCAACAACGACATCCTTAGACATTTTCTGTTGTGTATGTGAACAAATTTCTTTAGGTTATTATGTCAGAGTGGACTTGCTTTGCCAGTAATGCCAGATTTCTAAGTGATTGTACCAATTTACTTTCTGGCCAGTAGTATATGAGAGTTACAGTTGCTTCACATCTTGCAAATAGTTGTCAGTTTTACATTTTTTAACTGTTCTTGGTGTATAACGATATCTCTTGTGGTTTTAATTTTCTTTCCTTTGTTACTGCTGATGCACTTTTTTGTTGGTTAATCAGAGGCCCAGTGCATGAAATTCGTGCGTGGTTAGGGTCCCTAGTGGCTACCGGCTGCCTGCCACTGCTGCCCCCTGATGGTCAGCACATGTCTAACTCCTGGTTGATTGAACTCCTGCTTGTGAGGACAATTTGCATACTAGCCTTTTATTATATAGGAATAGGTGGTCTCCTTTGTGAATTCCCAGTCTTTTACCTGTTTTTCAATTTTTTTAAATTGTTTTATCAGATACGTTTTGGTTAATGGTCCCTTGTCAGTCACATGTTTTAGAAGTGACCTCTCTTACTCTGTGACTTAGATCCTATTCCATAGAAGCAGGACCCGAAATGGGGATTCTTAAGTGGTTTAGTGGGGGAAGTGCTCAGGGAAAGGGAGGATGCGGAAGCAGGAGCAGGGAGAAGGGAAAGAGCTATAACCAGGTAAGTATTATCAGCTGAAACTTCTGTCTGGGGCATGGATGTGCTAACCAGTAAAGAGGATCTGGGTGAGGCATCAACAGTATTCTCTGCAGTCCCTTTGGATCCATTCCCTTTGTATCTCGAGTTTACTCCACCCGAATACAGCTTCTCTAGGATCCTGGTTGGTCACAGTTTCTGGGGAAACTTGCAAGAGGAAGGTTAGTGGAACAAACGACAGTCCTTGCTACTGCTTCTCTCAGTCCACAGATCTAATACCCATTGGCTTCCTCCTCCTCCACCCATTTTAGTTTTCCTCCTTTGTCCCTTGAATGTTTGAGAGAACTCAAGTGATGAAGCCACCTGCGTTTGGAAGTTTGCTTTCTTCTTTTTTTAAAATTGATTTTTAGACAGAGAGGAAAGAAGAGGGAGGGAGGGAGAGAGGGAGGGAGAGAAATATCATTTGGTTGCCTCCTGCTCTTGTCTGGGCACCTGGAGGGGATTGAGTCTAAAACGTGGGTATGGGCCCTAACCATGGCCCTTCAATGCACGGGACAGTGCTCCAAGCAGCTGAGCCACACCAAAAGACTTCTTCTATGTTATTTTTGATGATAGATTCAATGTTCTTAATAGTTATAGGACAATTAAGACTTTTTATTCTTAAGTTAGTTTTATTTAGTACTAGAGGCCCGGTGCATGAAAGTCGTGCACTGGGGCGGCGGGGGGTGTCCCTCAGCCCAGCCTGCACCCGCTCCGATCTGGGACCCCTGCTGGCTCCCAACTGCTCACCTGTCTGCCTGCCTGATTGCCCCTAACCGTTTCTGCCTGCCAGCCTGATCACCCCCTAACCACTCCCCTGCCAGCCTGGTCAATGCCTAACTACTCTACTCCCCTGCCAGCCCGGTTGCCCCCAACTGCCCTCCCCTGCTGGCCTGGTCACCCCTAACTACCCACCCCTGCTGGCCTGGTTGCCCCCAACTGCCCTCCCCTGCTGGCCTGGTCACCCACAACTGCCCTCCCCTGCCAGCCATCTTGTGGCTGTGAGCACCGCTATCTTTGAGGGTGGGGCAGTCAATTAGCATATTCTGTCCTTATTGGCTGTGGGCATCACCATCTTTGAGGATGGGCCAGTTAGTTAGCATATTCTGTCCTTATTGGCTGTGGGCACTGCCATCTTTGAGGGTGGGCCAGTCAGTTAGCATATTCCCTCCATATTGACTGTGGGCATAGCCAGCTTTGAGGGCGGAGCAGTCAGTTAGCATGTTCCCTCCTTATTGGCTGTGGGTGCTGCCATCTTTGCAATGGCATGAGGGTCAATTAGCATATTCCCTCTTTATTAGATAGGATGAAATATTTTTCTAGGAATTTATTCCTTCAGATTTACTTATATAAATTTGTTTATAATATTTTATTATTTGTGTAATGTCTGCAACATCTGTAAAAATATCCCTCATTTCATTCTGACTTCATTTTCATGCTTTCTCCCTTTTTTATTATTCAGTTTCATTAGAGGTTCTTTTCAAAAACCAACCTTTGTCTTTATTGATATTCTGCATAGTAAGTTTATTTTCTGTTTCATTGAGTTCTGCTCTTTATTTTATTTATTCTACTTTTCTTGGGTATATTTTATTCATTTTAAAATTTTTTAAATGGATGCTTAGTTCATTAATTTTTATTCTTTTTCTTTTACTTTTTCTCCAAATACTGTTTAATGGGAGCTCACAAGTTTTGATATATGATATTTTAGTCATTTACTTCACAATATTTTCTAATTTCCATTGTTATTTCTCCTTTCATTCATAGGGATCTTAGAAATGTGTTCCTTAATTTTCAAACATACAAGTATTTTCTAGTTATCTTTCATTGATGATAGTCAATGAGCTTGTTTTGTATACTTGTAATCCTTTGAAATTTCTGTTAGGGCTTTATTTATGGTCAGTTTTTGTTATGTTTTGTTTCTTAAAATATAATTTTGTTGATTTCAGAGAGGAAGGAAGAGAGAGATAGAATCATCAATGATGAGAGAGAATCATTGAATGGCTGCCTCCGGCAGCCCTCTACTGGGGATCAAGCTCACAACCTGGGCATGTGCCCTGACTGGAAATCGAACTGTGACCTCCTGGTTCCTAGGTTGATGCTCAACCACTGAGCCATACCAGCTGGGCTGTGGTCCGTTTTTGTAAATGTTATATGTGCTCAAAAGTGATATGTATTCTACAGTTATTAGATTCAGTGTTGTATATAATGACATTAGATTAAGTTTATTAATTATATTCAAATCTTTATCCTTAGTGATTTTTTTGGCTTATTCTAGTTACTATAGAGAAAACTGTTAAAATATTTAACTATGACTATGAATTTGTCTATTTCACCTTTTAACTTTTTTGCTTTGTATCTTTGGCCCTATTATCAAGTGCATACTAATTTAAAGTTGTTACACTTTCCTGGTGAATTAACCTTTTATCATTTTGAAGCTGCCTTTTATATCCCTAGTAAAATAATTTTTTTTGCCTTAAACTTTATTTTATCTGATATAACTGTTTCATCTTTCTGTTGTTGTTAATCCGTGCAAGTTATATCTTTTTCCACCTTTTTAGTTTCATCCTTCCTGAATCTATGTTTTAGACATGTCTATTATAAACTGCATATAATTTGATTTTGTTTTTTTTAGCTTGTCCTTGTCTCTTAACTGGACTATTTAGTCCCTATTTAGTTAATATAACCACTGGTGTATTTAGGTTTAAATGCCTTCATATTTTATGCTTTCAATGTGTTTATCCTGCCAGCTCTTCATTCATTTTAGCTTTCTTTCCTTTTTGGGGGTTTTTAATCATTCAGGTGTTTTCCCTTTTACTAGTTTGGGTGTTATGCACTATCTCTTCCTTAATGGTTGTCCCTGAAATTTTATTTTAACCAAAGTTAAGAAAGTTAGAAGTGATAAATAGCCCTACTCTTCTTTTGACTTTTTAGGGACCTCAGACTTCGTGAATTTTGTTTGTCCCCTTTCCACTTAGTGGTAGACTAGTTGTAATGCACTGCATCAGCTTTGCTTAGAGTCATTTAAGGACCGACAGATGGAACAAATGTGATGAGGGAGGAAAAAGTCAGAGAGCAGAGAATTTACTTCAGAAAACTGTGTACATTTGTCAGGACTCTTGGTTGCAAGTAATGAGCTTGGACTCTTAACTTTAAAAAGAAAATTTGTTGGCTTATTGAACTGCAGAGCTAAATCTAGGGGCTCAGGAAATATTTTTAGGGCTGTGTGTACGCCTCCATCTCTCCCAGGTGCCCAGCCTTGCTTGTCTTAACGTGGCTTCATTCCTCAAATGAACTCTTCTGAGTTGCTCCCGTCCTGGCAAAGAGAATGGAATGTTCTGATTGTCTACTTTGGGTCAAGTATCCATCCTGTGTGCTAGAGCCTGAAGCCCTACAAATGACCATCCGGCCAGGACTAAATGGAGTGGGGGCGGAGTTCCTCTAAGGAACCACAAGAGGGAAGTTGTGTTGGGCAGACAAAAGTTATAGCTCCCACAGGCCACTACAGTAATGACTGAAAGAGTGATGCAAAGAAAGAAGAGGGCTAGAGAGGTCGTAATTGGAATGAACTTAGTTAATCTGGCACAAGAAAAACAGAGGAGGACATCACATGTTCATGAGCCCACTGAAAGGAAA
>PVJC01005614.1:0-37395 GCA_004026665.1 Murina feae
CCTGGTATGCAAATAGACTGAATGGCAGAACAACCAAACAACCAACAACCAGTCGCTACAGTGTGCACTGATCACCAGGGGGCACGCACGGAACATAGCAGGTGCCCACAGCAGGCCGCAGAGTGTGGAACATGGCGGGCATCAGCTGCAGCAGGATGGTGGAGCAGGTGAGCGGGGATGCCAGACCAAGGTGGGGCACCAGTCGCTGTCATCATTGAGCCTCTGGTGGTTGCTGAAAATTCTTTGCTCTTGCGCACCATAGTCCCACCAGGCACTTGCACCTGCTGCCAGCACCAGCCCCAATAGCTCTGCACCATCAGCAGGTGCAAGTGCTGGCTGTCAGCTGTGATCATCCCTGAGGACTTCTCCACCTCCCTCTGCTCCTGTGGGGTGATCAGGGCAGCAGCCACCACTCACATCCGTTGACAGCACCAGCCCAGCCCCGCTTGCACCCACTGTTGGTGCTGGTCCTAATTACTCTGCACCATCAGCAGGTGCAAGTGGGGCAACACCGTCAGCACATGGGAGTGGTGGCAATGGAAGTGGGGCTTCCAGCAGACAGGGGATCAGGGCCTATGGCATGAGGGGCCAGGCGGGGGTGCAGAGGTTGGGCCGAGACCTGCCCCTGTGCCTACTGCAGCCTTGCAGCCCACAGTTCTTTTCAAGGTGCGGAATTCGTGCACTGGGCCCCCAGTTTAACATAAGAAAGTAGCTCTCAACAGCACTGGAAAATAGATCAAACAGTTCTTATCTGTGAAAATCAACTACAGTCATTCTGATTACTTATACATTCTTGCTTCTCAAAGCGTGTGAAGTAGAAAGCTCTAAAATTGTCATGGGTTAAGGTGCCTGAGACAATATGTGGTAAGAAGAAATCCCTATAAGAGGACATTTTTCCTAACATTTTTTTTTAAATGCCCAATAGCAGAATGTCAATCTGCCTTACAGTGTAAATCTCCTTAAAGCAATTTCATTCAGATTAAAAAGATAGCCTTGGCTTACGGAGCAGAATGAAGGGTCTGTTTCAAATCCATCACGTTAACACTATCAGTAACCCACTCGGACTCGTGATGGAGTACTTTTAATTAAATTCAGGTAGGGTGTTGGGGGGAGGGTGCTTCATGGAGTCCTCCATTAATAGTTAAAGTGCATATTCTAAATATCTCTATCACTTTTGTAGCTGGAACATCTTTCTTTTTTTTTTTTTATTGAATTTATTGTTTTCCTTGCTGTAGAGCAATACCATTTGGGGAACTCTGGTTCCCAGGGGCTTTCCTGCTACCCCACTTCCAATACCATAAAACAGAGGCCTGCTGTTTTAATCACGCCTCTCTCTCTCTCAATGTTGTTTGCGCCCTGGTACAGCCCATCTGCCTTGAATCTAGTGCTCCGCTGGGGCCGCACACATCTGCCAGCCAGACTACCTTCGTACACAATTACTCAATCCGCCGTAAGGCTCTTTAATAGGAAACAAGTGTGACAACGGCGAGCCTCTCTCTCTCTCTTTTTTTTTTTTTCCTTTCCCTCCTCCCTCTTAAACCGCAGAGTCAAATAGTCTAATAGAGATGAAGGCTGATGGATCCGCCCAGGTGTAGGTGAAGTGGCAGCGCCCCGGGGGCAGTAGATGCTGTGGTCTCACGCTGGCGTTCAGCACTCTGTCCGCCGGCTGTCGGGCGGCAGTGCGATGCGCTGCTCCTGGTCCAGTTTCAGAGGCAGCAGGCTTCTCGCTGCTCCCCTGGATGCCTAAGCCGGGGGCAACCTGGGGCGAGGTAAGGACAGCGAACCACCCTCTCACCTCAGCGTGTGGACGGAGGATGGCACAGGCAGTAAGTGGGATATTTATCTTTCTCTCTCTCTCTCTCTCTCTCTCTCTCTCTCTCTCTCTCTCTCTCTCTCTCTCTCTCTTTTTACTTGCAATGAATTGGAGATGTTTACTCTCAGGGAATCCTCTACAGATCTGGCCAAAGTGAACTAGCAAAAAGCCTGTGTTCATAACCCTGTGGATTTCCTCTGGTTTCGTTTTGCACGGTGCCTTGGCACTGTCAGTGAGGCTTACTCTGCGACTGACTTCCCCCTTCAGACGGTCTCGGAACTCCAATGTGGGGCTAATAATAACTGCTAATCCAATCCTGTAGCCTGGCGCGGTAGCTGCTCTTTCTGGGTGAAATGTCCTTTATTACTGTCAAAAGTGATGGTGGCGAATGTTCTGTCACGTTTATAAGAGCAGGAACCCGTCTCTAAGAAGCACATGCTCTTCCTGGAAATGGATTTCAACTTTTGCACAGAACCATTTTTGTTCCATCACCGTTTATGCATTCACGTGGAAGACTGGCTTGTACATTCCGCTCCACAGGTTTGTACAGCTCTGTCTCTTACCAAAGAAGGGATCCTAAAAACTCTAAAACCAGCACCAGGTTGCAGGAGCAATGACGGTGAAAATGAGTTTGTAAACCAAACAAAACAAAAACAAAAGGTCACTTGCCTCATCGTATAGGAAAAGATATTAAAACCAGATGTAGGAAATCTCAGCTTTGACTCTGGTCTCTCATGCTTGGTTTAAAGCAGCCTTCATGTTGCGTTTACTTTGCATTTACAACTTTAGATGCACCATTAAACTATGTTTGAACTTGAAGTTCAGATCTGATCTAAGGGCAGCTCTATTCCTTGAGCCCCCTACTCTTATTTTTACTTGGCTATGGGGAATCTTTTTACTACCAGACGGTATATCCTGAATTGTGTTAACAAGCTAACTGGTGGACTTTTTTCAGGTGGAATGTCAGCTAATGTGAAAGAATGCGTTTGCTGTTCAAATATATGATGTTTCATGTAACAAGTAAACACATGGCACATATGCCCTGACAAAGATTCAGTTATGATTCCCGAATTCAACCTGTCAAATATTGCACAACGATGATCATATTTTAAAAGGATGCGATAAAAACTATCAGCACATCTTATCTATTTGTAGTCATCATTTGAGGTGTTTGTGTTTAATTTAGGTGTTTTTTTTATTTGAAAAATCAGTATGGAAGGCATTGTCATATCACAAGACAATGCACATGTCTAGAGTACATAGACAGGTGAAATAAGATAATACATTGTTGCATTACTTAACTAATTCCCCACTGGCCAGTGTTTCGTTTTGGTTTTCTAAAGATTACAGATAGACATTATTGAAATTGATGGCTTAAAAGCCATGACAGTAGAATCCTGATGACTCCTTTGTGTCTATTCAGAAATGATTTAGCTTGGATAAAGTTGCTGCTATGAGAGGTCTAATTAATTACTCCTGGTTAAATATATTTTTTTTAGAATCACATTTGACATTACTGATAGTAGAGTAAACGCAGTTTAAAAGTCATTTTTCATGAAATCCTTTAACCAACAATTGTTGGCATTGAATAGCGGTCAACGTCTACCCCCTACAGGGAGAGAATCTAATTTCACTGTCTTCCCCAGTACATGAATACCACAGAGCATAGTTCACACGTATGAACGCTGTAGCCCTGTCAATGACTCCAACAAGTGCCCTTAATGAAAAGGTCAGCCCTGTGATTAATAGGAAGCCGGTTGGAAAGGCCAGCCTCACTTCAGCACTGCATTTAGATTTGTTTCCTCTTGATTTACTTCATTTGCCTTTCAAAGTGTAATAAAAATCCAGTGGTCTTATACTGCATTTGTTAAACTTAGTGTGGTTGGTTTTATATAATAGCAGCACATTGGATAGTATATTTGGTTCAATAAAAATAATAATAATTAAGTGAAAAAAATCAGACCAGCCTATTATTGAGGGCATAGGATGATGAATGACAATTTTACTCTTTATCCAAATAGTTACACTGTAGAGCCTTTGCTTAAATTTCAGTTAATTTAATAACCTTTAAGAGGGCACTGTAAGGGGTGAAGATTGATGTTTTATGTAAGATTTATTGTGCTTAAATGCTAGCTATATGCTAGCAAGTAAATATACTATAGTATATAGGTAACTCTTGCAGATAATGATGGTTTGCTGATGGGGAAATTCACTTAAGAATATAGCTACATGGAGATGATGTAACTATGAACCTACGTAACATCCTCAAGCAATTTAGCCTTTAAAAGTTAAAAGGTTGGCTTTGTTATAACCATTATAATGAATGCTTTTTCCAGAAAACAATTTTATTTTCAAGTGAATAAAAACAAATTTTTTTGACTGGCATTATATTTTTCCAATAAATATCATATTAAATTAAATAATTCACAAGTAGATGATCATAAAAAAGTTCCTTCACCTTTTTATTTCTTTGTGTTTTGTGTTACTCTGGCTTTATCTTGTACCTGTTTCCAAATAAGATTCCAATGTGAGTAATATAGTAATACAAACAATGTAAGTATATGTACTATGTCTATGATGCATAAAATTTTTCATATGCTTGGGAAAACGTTTTAGCAATCACAGGATATATCAAGTTATTCTAAGGGTTATTCTCTTGTAACTGATTTATTTTTTAATCATAAATTAGCCTAGGGTTTAACAATTCCATCTTCAGTTGTAATAAAGGAACTACATTACATATAAAGATGGAAAGTATTGGGGGGAAATGCACTCCAATTTCAATGGCCACTCAAGGAGGTGACAGTGTAGTAGGCGCTATGAGGGTACAGTGCTTTCTTATGTCCTCTCACCTTATTAGCGCCCACAGCTATATCTTCTAGGTACTCTCCTATTCAGGGTTTCATTTTTGCTCTGTATTGGAAGCCGAGTACTTCCAGATACGGTGTTAATGGATGCTCATCCACAAGGAACCAGCATTTTATATGGATGATTTATGTATCCCTGAGAGCTCAGTGAAGGAAGTACTGTGTCTATAAGTGTAAAAACAGAGTGATTGGGGGACTTGCCCAGTGTTGCACAACTAGTAAGTAGTGGAACTTGGGTTCAAATGAACTATACTTCAGAGCCACTTCTTTAACAGGTAATTTCATGTCAGTGCAAAGCTGTCTTTAATCGCTGATCACCTTATTAGGACTACTTGAACTCTGCAAGCAGTTCATACATGTGAAAAGGTAGAACACCCAACCAAACAAAACATGAATAGGTAAATGCCAGTATGTATGACCTCTCTTCCAATTATTTCATCATCCAGCACATATAGACCCTACTACTTTTCTGAGGCTTTACTGCTGGTAAAGGAGTTACAGTTGCATGCCAGACATTTGGGGAAGAGGCCGGGCCCTCCCACACTCATTCAGTTGCTAAATTTCTATTCCCATTAATGTTAATTCTCTGAGAAGTGTGTGTCCCCTGAGGGTATTTCCAACCACTGCTGACCTTATCAGGGGTGACTCTAATCACAATGGCCTCTCCCTGAGAGTCACCTCAAAACGGTCCCACCTCTAGAGCAGTGAACAAAATGAACTGTCAATATTCGCCTGCAAAGTTGTTCAGGCCTCAGTTATTCAGTAGGGCCATCTGGATATATATTTTAAAATAAAAGCAAGTAGTAATTGAATTTTCCCTTTATCTCTGGATTTATATTAGCCTGGAAAACACCTAGTTGAGAGATTTCATTTCAAGTATAGATTTTCCCAGGACCTGCATCTGTGTTACGTTTATCTGTACAAATGCTTCCTCCGCCAAGATGGACATTTGTCAATTTGATTGAGAACACTCTTTATATAGAGATCACAAACAAATATTTATTATTTAAAAAACCCTTTCACTTCATAATATAACTTTTATCATTATGGATTTGTGTATTCTCTTCCAGATGAAGACAGAATATGCAGTTTAAAGGGAGTCTTGGTGTTTTTATAAAGCCTAATTTTTGTAATATTTAAGCTAAGACATAGATTACTTTTATACACACAAGCAGACTTATGCAAGGTAAATGAAAAATTAAATTAACCTAAGGAAATTAAGATTTTGGCAAGCATAATCTGATTTTTTTCTGAAAAAGTAGGTAGATATAAATATTATTTTAATTCTCACATATTCTTTGGTTCTGATGAAAGATTTGATAAAGATATTTCGGTGTGGTTGGCATTTATAGAACCACCGATTATTTTTATACAAAAGAAAACACATAATTTTTTTCAAGCTAATCTCAAGATCCTGGAAGAATTAATCTATGGTGATAGGATCTGAGAGCTCTAAATGCCTTGAGGATTAATGATTACTTAGAAAACAGTGGTCACAGGCTTCCTCTGTCACTCTCATTACTCAAAGAGCTCAACAGGCTAGCTCCTTGAAGTTAGTAGTAATCTTATCCCCATAAATCCCTTTTGAACTACCCAGAAAAGGCTGCATTTGTACCTGTGGGCTCATCTTAAGTAAGCCTCCTCTTCCCCTCCCCTGCCTCCTATCTGACCCATCCCAAGCCTCCAGCAGATCCCAGGTCTACAGTTAAATCTTTTACTGGTTACTTTTTCTCATGTTCCAGGACAACACTGGCTTACACATTGTGCTGGTGGACAGTTCCACCGTATCTGTGATTGGCTGCCTCTGTCTTTTTTTTTTTTTAATATATTTTATTGATTTTTTACAGAGAGAAAGGGAAAGAGATGGAAAGAGTTAGAAACATCAATGAGAGAGAAACATCCATCAGCTGCCTCCTGCACACCCACTACTGGGGATGTGCCCACAACCAAGGTACATGCCCTTGATCAGAATTGAACCTGGGACCTTTCAGTCGGCAGGCCAACGCTCTGTCCACTGAGCCAAACCGGTTAGGGCTGCCTCTGTCTTTTTATACAGATCCCTACATTCGGAAGCCCAAGGCAGCAGTCAACCACCACTCAACTCCTGTTTCTTCCTTTACACGGAGGGCTCTGGGTCCATTCTCTCTACACGAGTCAGACTCCTGAACATCTTGGATCTATTTTTTTCTAACAAATATGCAAGAGTTCTTGGTTTCTACCCTGCATAATATTAAATATTCGCTTCATTTTAGGTCCATTGAAACCTATAATGTATTTTGAACAGAGTTTCAGTTTTTAATTTTGTTAGGAAGGATACTTTATCATTGATGTATGTTCAAAGTAAAAATTGTAGGTGTGTCTAACTCAAAAATTCAAAGTGGTATCTAATTAGCAGTTAACTTTGTTTTATTCCTTAATATTATACCTTCAAGTTTAGGAATAGCAGAGAGGGATTATTAGCGTTTTACTTGTGCCTCCATTAAAGTTTGCATTTTGACTTTGTTTCTAGCCAGATATGCTTAAATGTCAGGTAATTATTTTCCTGTTAAATAGTATTTTTAGTCACTCTAGAACTTATTTTCCCTAGATAAATTATGTACTACTAATTATGCATATGGTTTTTAGCATTTATAATTATATTTGACTGAATTATAAATCTAAAATTCTCTATAAGTGGAGCACTAAACACGAATACAGAGGCTCAGTTTTCCTTTCTGACAATTACTAACTCATCCTCAAAATGTGGAGAACATCTAGTATGTGACATTTTTGTGATTATTTACATGTAAAAGAACTTTGCACAGCCCTTAAAGTGACCAGGAATGACTTCGAGAAATTATCACATATTATAAAACAGCATGGAAATGCGCAAGCTGTGTATAAGACCTTTCCCACAAGACTCTTGCCAGATTTTTAAAGGGTTTCATATGGAGTACAGGACTATATGTTTGATGTAATTTATGTTATATCACATAAAGCATAATACATATTTTCTCCCTTAGACTATATATATATATTTTTTTTTAATAGTATTTAATTACAAAATTGTATCTGTGTCTAAATCTTACTTAACAAAACATAAGTAAGTTTAAACTAATAATTCTTTCTATGACCAAACACTTTTCAAACCTTTTCCATTTGTAAACGTAATGAAGGAATCATATTTGATTATTGACATTTACTTTTTTTAACTGTTTTTTTCAGAGAAAGGAAGGGAGTGTGGGAGAGGGTGAGGGAGAAAGAGAAGGGGGGAGAGAGAGAGAGAGAGAGAGAGAGAGAGAGAGAGAGAGAGAGAGAGAGAGAGAGATTGGTTGCCTGCTGCACAAACCCCAACTGGAGATCAAACCTGAAACTTGGTATGTGTCCTGACCAGGAATCAAACCTGCCGCCTTTTAGCCTTTTAGTGAATGGGACTATGTTCCAGCCAACTGAGTCACACTGGCCAGGCAATTATTGAAATAAGGCACTCCGAGAAAGACATTTGTTTATGGGTCTTTCTCCTGTCCTGTTTTGAAAAATTTAAGAAATAAAACAAAGTTAGCAATGGAAATAAAAATTTTTTAATATTTGAGAGTGAGTCCACATACTGAACTCTTGAATTAAGTTTGGTTTACCCACCCAATCATAGCTGACATTGGTTTGAAAAATAGTGAAAAAGGGAATATCATTAGTACTAACTAGAATGTGTTAAGATTCACACTTAATATTGATATGTATTGTCTGCTATTTTTGCTCTCAGCTACCCTATGAGCTACCACCATAATTTTTTTCATTTCTTAACTTTTTCATTTCTTAAATAATATTAGCAGTATACTTTATCACAAACAATATTGTTGTCAAAAATTAATGTATACAAAATTAAAATTTGGCTAAGGTTAATTTATGTAAAAACATTTCCATTTCCTTCAAGATATAAAAGCAAGTATATGTGAGTGACTATAAGGAAGGAGCATCAATTCCCTAACTACATTTCTTGTGATTTACATTATCTCATTTAATCTTCATATTTATAGGAAAAAGTGAATATATAAGTTCCATTTAAAGATGATCAATGTATTTTATTTTGTCAATGTTTATGGATAACACTAAACCAAAAATAATTTTAAAATGATTAATGCTGAAAAAAGCATGCCAAGAAGCCCAAATGCAGTGTAGACTTTGGGTCAGAAAGTGTTTATGTTATAGCTTCAGTTTCTTGGAGTGAAGTTTAGAGACTCAAACTATTTCAATACTTTATGAACCTTGAGGATGAGCATATATAGACGTACTTGGGAGATATTGCGAGTTTGGTTCCAGACCACCACGATGAAATGAACATCACAATAATGCAAGTCACATGAAACTTTGGATATACGGTATATATAAAAGTTATGTTTACATTATACTATAGTCTATCAGTTGTGCAATAGCACAATGTCTGAGAAACAGTGAACACACCTTCATTTAAAAACACATTATTACTAACCGTCACTTGCATCTTTGGTGAGTTGTAATATTTTTGCTAATGGAGGGTCTTGCCTTGTTGATGGCTGCTGACTGAGCAGGGTGGGGTGTCTGAGGTCTGGGTCGGCTGTGGCAACTTCTTAAAATGAGACAACAAGAAAGTTCATTGCATTGATTGACTGGCTGACTTTTCCTTATGGGAGCAGTTTCTCTGGAGCAGGCAATGTTGTTGGATAGCATTTTCCACACAGTAACACTTCTTTCAGAATTGGAGTCGGTCCTCCCGAACTCTGCTACTGCTTTAGCAATTAAGTTTATGTAACATTATAAATTCTCTGTTGTCATTTCAGCAATCCTCACAGCATCTTCTTCTGGAATAGATTCCATCTCAGGAAATTACTTTCTTTGCTCATCCAACAAGAAGCAACTCCTCATCTTTTAAAGTTTATCCTGACATTGCAGCAATTCGGTCGCATCTATACCTTTAAATCTAGATCTCTTGCTATTTCTACCAGATCTAAAGTTACGGCTTCCACTTAGACTTGAAACCCTGAGAGTCATCCAGGAAGGATGAAATCAGTTCCTTCTACACTCCTGCTAATATTGATGTGTTGACCTCTTCCCATGAATCACGACTGTTCTTAATGGCATCTAGAATGGTGAATCCTTTCCAGAAGGTTTTCAAGATGCTTTGCCCAGGTCCAGCAGAGGAATCACTGTCTATGGCAGCTATGGTCTTATGGAATGCATTTCTTAAACGAGACTGAAAAGTCAAATTTACCCTTTGATCCATGGGCTGCAGAATGAATGTCGTGTTATTATTAGTAGACTTGGAAAAACATTAATCTTGTTGTACATCTTTATCAGAGCTTTCGGGTATATTGTCCATGAGCAGTAATATTTTTGAAAGGAATCTTTTTTTCTCCTTGAGAAGTAGGTCTCAGCAGTGGGCTTAAAATATTCAATAAACCATGTTGTAAACAGATGTGCACTCATCCAGGCTTTGTTGTTCCATTTACGAAGCACAGGCAGGGTAGATAAAGCATCATTCTTGAAGGCTCTAGGATTTTCAGAATGGTAAATGACTATTGGCTTCAGCTTGAAGCCACCAGCTGCACGAGGCCCCACCAAGAGTCAACCTGTCCTTGGAAGCTTTGAAGTCAGGCCTTGACTTCTCTATAGCTATAAAAGTCCTAGATGGCATCTACAATAATGAAAGGGTAATATGCTAATTAGACTGGACGTCCTTCGTACGTCCTTTCTTACGGACAAAGCCGCAGTGGGCGGGGGCCAAGGCAGAGGCAGCTGCTGCAGTGGCAGGGGCCAAGGCCCTTGCACAATTTTGTGCAACGGGCCTCTAGTCTTACTATGTAAGTTTCATCTACACTGAAAAGCCACTGTCCTTAATGATCTTAGCTAGGTCTTCTGGGTAACGTGCTGCTTCACCTGGCACTTTTATGTTACGGAAATGGCTTCTTTTCTTAAACCTCATGAACTAACCTCTTCTAGAGTCAACCTTTTCTTCTGCGGCTTCCTCACCTCCCAGCCTGCAGAGTATTAAAGAGAGTAAGTGCCCTTGCTATGGATTAGGCTTTGTCTTAAGGGAATGTTGATGGTTTGATCTTCTATCCAGACCACAAGAATTTTCGTATCAATAATAAGGCTGCCTCACTTTATAATGTGTGTGTTTACTGAAGTTGCACTTTTAGTCTCCTTCAAGAACTTTGCCTTTACATTCACAGTGTCACTAACTGTTTGGTACAAATGTCGTAGCTATTAGCCTCTCTCAGCTTTGATATACTTGCCTTCTTAATCATTTCTAGCTTTTGATTTAAAGTGAGAGACATGCAGCTTTATTTCACTTGAATATTTAGAGGCCATTGTAGGGTTCTTAATTGGGTGAATTTCAATATTGCAGTATCTCAAGGAATAGGAAGGCCTTCGGAGAGAGAAAGAGAAGGGGAAAGGCTGATCAGTGGAACAATCAGAACATACACAACATCTATCAATTTAGTTAACTGTTATATGGCTGTGGCTTGTGGTGTCTCAAAACAATTACAATAGTAACAACAAAGATCACTGATCGCAGATCATCATAACAAATATAGTAACAGCGAAAAAGTGGGAAATATAAGTATTAACAATATGTGACACAGAGACATATGGTGAATGACCAAATGTGACACAATGCGTTATTAGAAAAAAATGGTAGCATACACTCACTCACTGCAGGGCAGTCACAACCTTTTAATTTGTAAAACAACACAATATCTGCAAAGTGCAATAAAGTGAAGCACAATAAAGCAAGGTATACCTATAGACTATATTCATGGTAAGAGTGTTACCTGACAAAAGCATTAGCATTGCCATCATATTTTTCTTCAAGACAATATAAGAAATGAATATGACATAAAACAATGCCATTCCTTGTTAAGTCACTTTATTTTGGCTCTTTAATGAGAATGCAAATGCTATTGGTGGATTTATCATGTAGAAATATAGACATTTTATATCAAATCTTGTCTTTATATGATATTTTAGGTATATTTATTAATTTGTGTTGCAATGTGATAACTTGTTCTGTGTGTGTATATAGTTTGTGTATGAAAGAGAATTTATGCATGTGTGAATAGCCTTATATTAGCATATTTCTATTATATATTCCACAGCAATCATTTTTTTAATAAAAAAAGGGATTTTTATTTAACAAATTATACTCTATAATTTAAAAATCTCATCACAAGCTTTTGTTTGTGTCAGCAGAAAAACATCCATAAATTTAGAAAAATTGTTTCCTAGCTTACCTTGGCTGTTTAGTTTTTAATATTTATGTTAATCAGTTGATATTCTCTGCTGCTATAGGAATTTTATATTATTTAATGTGTAACTTTAAACAATGACTAGGGCTACCAACAGCATTACACAGACATCTTATAGGTGGCATGCACATTATTTTGATAATATTATTAACTTTTAAAAAATGCATCTATTTTGGAAATTGAGAACTTTTCTTTTATATTGTGGTAAAACCAGATACATTTTACATTAATATGACTTGGGTACTGCATGGCCCGTTCAGAGTAGTTTTTAGATTCTCTTGAGCAACGAGACTTATAAGACCACCACTGGCCAGGGCTGCCATGAACCTGCTCAGGAGGGGCGTGGCCAGGAGGGGACCACACTGTAGCTGGGCAGCAGCACGCGTTCCCCCTGAGGCGTTCTAATGTTTATCAGGTTCCCGGGGGAATAGAGCTGGCCAGTTCATAGAAGATTCCCTTGTTATGAAGAGGAGGAAAGTGTATTGCTAGTCTTTTATCCTCAGGCTAGAGGCCCGATGCACAAAATCCATTCGAGAGTAGGCCTTCCTTCCCGCGGTTGCCGGTACCAGCTTCCCTCTGGCACCCAGGACTGGGCTTCCCTCGTAGCCCCAGCTTCATCTGGAAGGTCATTTGGAAGGATGTCCAGTCTAATTAGCATGTTATACTTTTATTATTATAGATTATTATAGATTGTTAGCGTGAAGTTTGAGAAGATTAAGTTTAAGGCCTACATGCACATTTCCATTCTGCCTACAAAAGCAGACTGCACTTAGGTTTATAGTTATAGTCATTGCCCCAGGACCTGCCATCAGTTGTCCATTTGCTTTCACTTCCAATGCATGTTAAGCATTTCTGTCCTCTCTGTAAACTTCAAAAACTATGCACACCTTCATGCCAGCATTTTGAAAAGCTGAATAACATCTGAATACATTAATTAAAACTTCCCAGGGAATTGTGTGTCCTATATATAAGATTAGACTAAGAAAGGTTAAGGCTACATTTTAAAAGACTAAAACTCAGTCAATTATGTAACTGCTTTAAATAAACAAGACTTTAAGATAAGCAAGAAATTGCTTTCAAAGCTCAAGATGCTAGCTCCGGGGGACCACCTGCGGATGAAGATGATGCACCATTCACAATACCTCACCAGTTGTGTCCAGAGCAATGATGTTATACATAGCTTCCCATGACATGAGTATGTTCTAGAGGGAAGGATGTGAACATGTCAGAAACGCCAGCTTTTCCAGAGGAATCAGTGTAATAGTAGTCAGTGATACCTTTTAAGTTCTGATTATCAGTGTTTAAGGACTGACTTCAGCTATTTTTCCCCCCCAGAAATGACCATGAGGTGGGCAGGTTCAGAGCATTTGAGTGTACTTACTATTGTGGTTGCAATACTAATTGTTCCATTTTAAAAGCACCAGTAAGAATTTATAATAGTGATATTTAAATAAATGAACACTAAGAGACATTATGTAATTCAGAATGAGCTTACTAGTTTGCTGTTTAGGAATGGATATTAGCTACACAATAATTGTAAAGTGTGTGCATTTATATATGCACATTATCTTATAAAGAAGAGAGAATCTACTGAAAGCTCAGAGATTCTACTTGCCCTAAAGCCAGCATTAGTAGTATGACAATGAATAGATCATTTAATAATATCATCTAAAATTTTTCACCTGTAAAATGAGAACTTTAAATAAATAATGCATACGGTTTCTTTTTTTGTCTAATTTAAAAAGTGTGTACATATGTTACTTCATTTATGATAGCTAATACCCTATATAATAAAAGGCTAATATGCAAATCAACTGAACAGTGGAATGACCAGTTGCTATGATATGCACTAACCACCAGGGGGCAGATGCTCAATGCAGGAGCTGCCCCCTGCTGGTCAGTGTGCTCCCACACTGGGAGCACCACTCAGCCAGAAACTGGGCTCATGGCTGGCGAGCACGGTGGTAGAGGCAGGGGCCTCTCCCACCTCTGCAGCAGCATTGAGGATGGGGAGTGGGCCTAAGCCATCAGTGGACATCCCCTGAGGGCTCCTGCCCTGAGAGACAGCCCCCCTGAGTCCACAAATGTTGTGCACTGGGACTCTAGTTATTGAATAGTAGTACATAAAATAACTTAAAAATAAAATTTAGGTAGAAGATATTATTCTTATAAAGATGTGTTGTTTTTTAAGAATTTTATTTTTATGATATATTTGAAATGACTTAAAGTCAATCTTGATTCAATTAATAAACTCTTGAGTAATTAAATATTCTCAAGTTACTTGAATATTGAAAAATGAGAACATTGATTCTTTAATTTTGCTGGCTTCTGTTAAGTCTTATCATGAATTAAGGAATTAAAATGCATTTTTTACACTTTAAATAGATAGCAATTTGCTTTTATTCTATTAAAGATAATTTTTTTGTTCTGTCAAACTATAGACACCATAATAAAATGGAGATAGTGCAATGTAATTAGCTAAAAGTAGTGAACTTAACTTATCTTGAATTATGTGTAATAAGAGGAAAATGTATGAAACCACATAAAGAATGGCATTACTTAAAGAAATTGCAAGATACATTGCAATTATTTCATAATCCTTTTCAAAATCAGAGCTATAAGTCTTCAGAAAATTTGACAGATATAGAAAATTCTATAGGGTTTTTTCTTCTATTATACATTATATTTCTTATTTAATAGAAATTAAGTTTTAGCATAGGTTGTGCTGGCTCTTTTAATTTGGGTTAATCATATATTTAAAATATTTTGGATTTTTTTCTTTCAATAGGACATCTCAAAGTTATCTTTCAAGATATATGAAATAATGTTTATTTTAATTAGGTTTGATCCCTACTGTACAGCAAAAAACATTAATAACTGAGCCATATACAAAAAAAAAAAAAAAGGAAGGGGTAATGAAAGACCAGTGGATCACTGCAGCTTTGATTTCCTAGCATCTTCTCATTGGTCCACCCCAGATATAAGGAGAATCTTTTCAAATTAGAAGCAAGAAGAGCAAGGAAATACAAAGAGCAGGATTGGCCCTTAGCAAATTTCGATCCTTGTCAAACTATCTTTGACTCTTGTTCATTCTCTTCACAACGTTCCCAATTCTGGGCCAATTTCTCTTCCCTTATTTTCTCTACAACTGAGTCACCCTCAAGCCCATACTGACTTCCTATTACCCCAAAACTTGAACTTCTGCCAAGAGCAATGTTTTCAGTTCAAAAGCTCCATGCTCCCAAACAGTCTGTTCTTAGGAGCTGTCACCCGTACTCCCAGCAATTCCTAAATCAAAACACTCATTCCATTGGTGGAATAATTACCTCTAGGCCCTGGAAAGGAAGTTCATTAAACACATGTTGAAACATATTAAACACAGCATGGTGAAATACAGTCTGATAAGTATCATTTAATTAATAAAGTTTTAGCCTTTGGGGGGTATTGCCATTTTAGTAGAAACATTCTTCTAATTTAAAAGAATTATCCAGCATTTTTGCTTCAGAAAAGTTCAAAGAGGTGAATTTCAGGCCAAGAACTGAGAGCCCTGATGATCCCACCTGTGAGCTGTCATCTGCTTCAGGTCAGCCTTTTCTGACTGTCCCAGGCTAAGTAAGTTTACACTGAATTCAAGGAAGCTGCTCCCGGCCATCACTCTTACTGTCAGGAGATCAGGATCTGTTACAACTCAATGTCAGCTTCTGATGCCCATTCACTTTTGCCTGTTTTATGCTCCTGCTCTGAGCAGTTTGAAACCAGCCAATGAACTAACCTTACAGAGAGAAAATATTACTTAAAAGAAGTTTGAAATTTTACGTTTAGTAATTGTGAGTCTTTTCCACCTTCTCTGCCATTCCAGGTGTTCCTTCTTAGCCCTAACCTCCATGTGCTCCATCCCCAGCATGCCTTCTTTTTGGAATCATTTTGAAATGCAGGGCGAGTGAAGAAAGGAAAAGAGAAATACAAACAGCCCTGAGTGCACGTTGCTAATTGAGTAGAAGTGCGGCTGCCCCATGTACGAAGCATTGTTCCCAGTGGCTGCTGCCGAGATGGACATTAATCTTGTTTTAGAAAACCTCATTTATATAATTAATCATGTTGTCATTTGGGGGTTAGTAATGCAGTTTGCCTTGGATAACTGCCGGCTTCCACAGACCCTGCACTAGCCTAGACTCTTCTGATTTTCCTAGTCTAAGTAAGATTACATTGCACTGAAGGTTAGTGTGCTACAACCTAGTCCTGCTCTAACTATTATTGCTATTCTTGCCCTTACTTTTAAATTGATCCAGGGGTTTCGCGTGTGAAAAAAGAAATGCGGGTGAATACTACTACTTATTGAACTTCCTTATTAATATTATTGGTAAATTGTTGATATAGTTTTAATGGTTAAACTATGGCAGGAAAATATGTATGACACATGACGTCATTGACAACGCTTGCATCAAACAAGGTCATATGCCTTTTTAAACAATGAAATACAGCTCTTCATAAACCACTATTTTAAGGCATGCTTTAAACGTTCTTTCCCATTCTATGAAATCTCGAGCTAGGATGTGTCATTCCCTGCTCCGAATTCTAAAACATGCATTGCCTGTGTCATTAATTTCATAGCTACTTGTGCTGAGGTATTGCATTCATTGTTCCATTCTCAACTAGGTGCTAAGCTTCTTTGTGTACAACAAGCTTAGACAAAGTAGGTGTTCAATAAATATTTTTTGATTGAGAATTGACAAATCCACGCTGTAAATGCAGATTGAGCGTCTATACCTTCTGTTTCTATGCCCCATTTGCTGTTTAATTAGCTATTAGCTGGAACTGATTGATAGGCATGAAGACTTTTTTCCCCTAGAAAACTGGCAGCTATGTAAATACAGCACTTAACCTTAGCACTCAGCCATTAACCTTAATCACTGTCCATTAACCTAAAGCACCCCAGGTTTCTCCACTTACAACCCCCCAAAACAGACCCACTGGATGCATTTTTTAGCTTTGAAAAGAATCTTAGTAGAATGTTTTTATTGTTCTGTGAGTGGCTATAAAAATGTATTTTAGAAGACTCCATTTCTGTGTGTAAATATTAATTATTTTTCCAGGTGTTCAAGGAAAGATACAAAATTGGGAAATTATTTTGAGAAGCATGTTAAGATATATTTGATAAGAGAAAAGACAATGTTTTTTAAACTACCATTTATAAGATTGAAAACCATGAGATTATCACATATCATTTCTAATTAAACTGGCAAATTTATTTATAAAAATAATCTTTCCCTAAAGCTGTTGCTAAAATCGTATGTGATATTAACTCCAGACATGTAGAATCAATCAATTACTTTAAGGATAGTGACTAATTTCTACTGTCAGGTAATAATAGAAAAAAAATAAATGAAATGTCCTTTTAAACATAGTATTTTAGATTTTTTCTTATAAATATTATTGTCCATAGATATATAATCAATGTTATTGAAATGACACCATTTTCATAATCATCTATAGACTACAAAAATCTACGTTTTTTCTCTTTGGGATTTTTCATAAAAACTATATAAAATAATTATATGTTCAAGAAACAAATGTCAAGTGTTAATTAATATATTCCAATTTATTGTATTTCTTTTATATCATCATTTGTTTTCACCAAGATGTACATTCACAACCTATGAGTGTAGTAAAACAATATTGCAACATTGCAAAAAGAGTTTTTGGTTCAATTTTATTTGCAATTATGTTTTAAGTCCTTAATCTTTGGAGGATAATAATATGTCAGTGAAGTTTCCATTGGATTCTGAACACAATACATCATAGGGTGAGATGGAATAGAGTGTGGGAGGGTAGTTCTATGCAAGAGGCAGAAAGAGCACCTTGCTATATTCAGAAAGCAACTGGATCCTAGCGGACTGATTATTTTAGATTTGCCAAAGTGCTCAGTTTTGCTCCAGGTCCCAGAGGAAACTGACATGACTAGAAGGTGTGAGCAGCTGAGCGCAGGGAGGGTCTTCCTTACAACTGCATTTGAAGGTCAGCTTAACAAATGGGACCTGGAAAAACAAACCAGTGTGACATGATGTCTTCAACTCTAGAAAGAGGTTACCTCAACGCAGGCTGGGTAGGTGTTCACTTGGAATTTAGTTCCCTAACTGAAGGGGAAGGTAGTAATGAGAGGGGGACTTGGCAAGAGAGAGTCCAGGAAGGAGAGCCACAAGGATAAACCAAATCCAATATGGACCCTGCATTTTGAGAATTAATCAATAGCTTTCACAGAAACGTCTCTCCATATAGCTATTCTGCTCTCTAAGCATTTTTGCCTTCATTCATGTATAGCCCCATGGATGCTCTTGGAGGTACAAAGACCCTAAGACTATACTGATTAACTCTTTGACTTTTTATTTAGTAGAGTCCATAGCCATGTAGCTATATATAAGGAAAAATAGCTTGGACATGTCCATATACATTGACATTATTTTCACACAAGTTGATGAAAAAACATACAGATTTAGCTCAAAAATTAAGCAAATAAATGGAAGTAAATTTCTGTTCTTCATCTTTGCAAAATGTCCTATCAAATATATACATTTATTTTTTTTTAGTAATTTTGCTTGAGAAACCATGATACTTCAAGAATACTTTAGGTCATCATTGTTGTTGAGACAGTAATGTAAACTGTCTCAATAATATTTTTACGATATTTTTTAAAAATTAAATTTATTAGGCTACAGTTTTCAGGTATGTCTATAACTTACAAAACATCATCAGCACACCTTGTAGTGTGCCCATCGCCCCAAGCAGTCTTTTTCTGTTCCTATTTTCCCCACCTTTGCTCACCTCCCCTTAACCCCCACCCTTTTCCTCTGGCTATCACTACACTGTTGTCTGTATATGGGTGTGTGTGTTTTAGCTTAATCCTTTCACCTTGTTTAACCCAGTCCCCCAAGTCCCCTCTCTTCTGACAGCTGTCAGTCTGTCCCATGTATCCATTAAAAATGCGTTTTTTAATTATTCTCTTTTTACAAACATGTGGCAGACACTCTTCTATAATGGTTTTTACTTCTATAATGGTTTTTACTAGAACAACTAGTAATGAAAGTTTCTTTCCTTTTATATGAGTGTTAAATACTATAATAGAAGCTAAATAGTGGCAAACTGATTAAAATGTTATCTTCACTTTTTTCTAAAGAACATGAATGGTGATAATTAATCCTTGAAGCCGTGTCTCCACTTTATAAGAAATGTTTAGTTTAATTATCACACAGTTAGGAGCAAAGGAAACCGTATTGATGTTGGGCAAGTTAGTGTCTTACATTGGGTCTCAGGAGCAATTCAAAGAGCCTGGACTACATAAAATGTATATTCTTTTAAAACTCTACTAGGGACCCAGTGCATGAATTTGTGCACCTTGAAAGGAACTCTGGGCCACAAGGCTGTGTGGGCACGGGGTGGGTCTCGTCCCATCCTCCACACCCCTGCCAGCCCCCTCCCTCTGCAGCGCCCTGTGCCTTATTTGTCGGTAGCCCTGCTCCTGCCACCACAGCTCCCCCATGCTAACAGTGCTGGTCCCACTCACACCACTGATGGCGTGGAATGATTGGGGTCAGCGCCAGCAGCAGGTGTAAGTGGCAGCTACTGCCCCGATCTCCCCTCAGGAGCAGGGGTAGGTGGAGAACCCCTGAGGGACAATCCAAGCTGGGAGCCACAATTCACACCCACTGATGGCGCTGAGTGATCAGGGCTGGCATGGGGCACCTGCAGCAGGTGCAAGCGCCAGGCAGGACCGTGGAACACAGAAGTAAAGAATTTTCAGTAACCACCAGAGGCTTTCCCCGATGACAGCGACCAGTGCCCTACCTTGGTCTGGCACTCTTGCTCACCTGCTCCACCAACCCGCCACAGCTGACACCCGGCATGTTCCACATGTGCCCCTGGTGGTCAGTGCACATCACAGCAACCAGTTGTTTGGTTGTTCCACAGTTCAGTCTATTTGCATATTAGGGTTTTATATAGATCGGTGTTTTTATACTTTTGCTGTATTGCTTTTGTTTATTAGTTTGAATGGTCACGCATGAGGATCACGTGATTCTAATATTTTATTAGTTGAATACTTGAAGAGCAAAACAATACCTCTAGTATTATTAAAATAATTTTTATATTTGTTATCAGTTTTATCTTTTTACCTTGGCACCTGAATTCCTAGCATGTATTAGATATTTGGGTTATTTGTTAAATGACATTATTTAATTCTTCCAATTAGGCACTGTCACCCTAATTTGTGAAAACTAACATCAGATTTTACCACTTTACTACACTGTTTTGCAGAACCTAAACTGGGTATTTGCTCTAAATTTGGAAAAATGAGGCACCTTTAAGAAATCCCTAAACTATTTTCACCTTATCTCCAGTTTCTAAGAAAGTATACAACTTTTAAGGAAATAAAAAATTGCTATCATGGATATCATGTCTTTTCTGTAAATCTGGTACTATTTGCATGATTTTCCAAAATAAATTTTAACTTAGATTGTATGGAAACTAGAGATAAAGTGTACCAGGGGAGAACAAAGCAGCTCCTAAGATTCATGCTGAAACATTTTTAGAGCAAATTGCAAGGGCCGAGACCACTCCCCAGGGAGAAGTGGGAAGGAATACTGTCCTTGACTTTAGTGTCTCAGGTGAGAGCAGGAATGAGTGCCTCAGGTAATCAGGAGATAAGTAAGTCCATTTACCTGAACACATCATGCATTATTTTACAAAATGTTTGCTCAGACTAATTCTTACTAAAGATTGGGGGAGAGGATGGCAATAAAGGAAACAGGGATGCCTCCTACTTCCCAACTAAACAACAAGGTTGAATGTTCTGTGGATTTTCCTCCTTAAAGACTGTTCTTGAAATTTATTTTCATCTTATATTATCTGTAAAAGGGTGTTCAGAGTGTCTGACCCACCCCAATAAAGTCTGCTCCAACATCTGTAAGACTGCATTTTCTCACTTGAGAATTTTTTAAATGTTAAGTAGAAAGGAATTTAAGAAAATGATATGTTTCATATGGGTTTTTTAACCTTAATAGTGCAAGTCAACACACCACCACCACCCTAAAGCCAGTGACAAGAAATAGTGTAACCACTCATCACATTTACATACACCCCCACACCAAAGGAACAAACAAATATGTAAGCAGACAGAGAACAACCAGCTACAAAAACAGATTCTGCCTTTCCAACAACTCAGCATTGCAAGGCAATTTCCCATCAAATGCGTACAGTAAAAATACACTTCTACCAGGGAGTGTGAAAGGGGCTGTACAGCCGCCTGCCTCCTCCCTGCTTCCCTCCCCCTGCAACCCCAGCCCCCCTGGGACCCAGCACTCCTGAGGGCTGGGGTGAGAACTCTGGCGCCTCTAGTCCATCTGAGGCCTTCTGGCAGAAAAATGATGTCACAGATGTTTCACTTTTTTTCACTCATCCTCTCTATTTCCTCCTCTCATACATCAGTGTTTCCCTCTTCCCAGTTCCCCACTGTTTAAGACTTCTAACATTTCTCCATAGTTGTCTGATCCCCTTCAATGGAGTGACAATTCTTCTGATCAGATGTATTTAAACATTCACTCCCACCGGTCCTTGGATTTCTCTCAATTTTTACTATGGACAGGGCTTTTTCCCCCAGGGCAGATCTAGGGGTGTGAGGATCATCTGCACTTGCCAACTCCAAGGGAGTATTGAAGAATACTGGCTATTAATTAACATTTTATGATGTGTTTCACACACTCTTCAGAGGAAACACAGTTAATGCCAAATGGTAATAATTCTTTTCTCACCCTCCTCAGGGGGGAAGTAGTCATAATCCTTATCACACCTACCCAGAGGATAAAATGCCAAGTGTGAAAGATGCTCCAGGAGAATAGTTGCACTCCTTTCCAATGTTTCTGAAAAAAGAAAAAAGAAAAAAAAGAACCATCCTTAGCATAGACATAGCTAGAGGCAAGAGAACCTCCTCCCCCAGAATCTTATACAACCTGATTAGGGAGCAGAAGTCCCCACCTGCACTTCCCTTTAACAAAAAGCACGCATTTAATAGATACCTAGGTATGGGGTAGCTTATTTATGCACATAACTTTGTGTGTGTGTGTGTGTATGTGTGTAATGTCTTTTTTTGATTAAACACAAATACAAGCTCTATGAAGAAAGCACATATGGGGGCTCAAAGGGAGCAAGTAAATTGTTTCGGTTCATATCTAGAGTTAGTAGCACTCCAAAGTCCAGTTTGGTATCCCAGATAGGCAATAGCCTTCTTGCTGTCACTTTCACCATTTCTGGAAATGTTAGTAATGATATGAGCATCACTCTAGCAATATCAAAAGCTGCTGTTGCCATGGCAGGATAGCTCAGTGGGTTGGAGCATCATACCAAACATCAACAGATTGTGGGCCACATTCCTAGTTAGGGCACACACCTTGGTTGTGGGATCGATCCCTAGTCAGGGACAGTAATGGAGGCAACCAATTGACTTTCTATATTCCCTCTCTCTCTCGCTCTCTCCCCTTCCTCATTCTCTAAAATCAATGAAAAAGTATCCTTATAAGTATATAAAAAAACCAAACTATTATTAATAAATTACATCATTTGCTGTTTGGTGGGAGGGAATATTACTTTACATTTTGAATCTCAATGTTTCATTGTGTTTGATTCTTTCTATAGTCTTGATGTCATGGGCTTATGTTCCTCTAAAACAATATGGTGAAGTGTCATGATGAAAGTTTAAGAGTATAATACTGATTTCAATTTATTTTACCTCTAATTATATTATATGATCCTTTTTGGTATATGAGCTTGTTTTTCAAAGAAGACTTTTATTTAGATCTAAAATATTTAAATATATTTTGTAAGTTGACAAACACTGAATGTCTTACTGAAATAAATGAGGGATGTCATGATTTATCTGAAAAAGGCTGGAGAATACGACGGGGGAAAAACAAGTGGAATGTATATTAAAAATGGAGCAAACGTCCTTAGCCGATTTATGACCAGTAAAAATGCAAAGCACTGATGGATTTTATACTGTTTCTTGAATAATTAAGACATTAGCTAAGATCTTTCCTCTTAATTTCTAGATGCTTATTTTGACTCCTTCTTACCCCAAATTCATATGTCATCAAAGTCCAAAGCCTTCCTCCAAATCTATTCATATTCCTGAAACATGTGTTGTGGGGGAATGAAATAATGGAACTCATTGTTTTTCTTTGTAGCCAGTGACTCTAAGCTAACTTTTCCTCAATTCATGAAAAATTTTACCATTTCTCACAATTTTACTTATATAGACAATAAGCATAAACAGATGTCATATCTACCTTCTTTTCTATTACAGCTATACATATTAACATCTTATTATAGACTGGGCATTCAACTTGAGACTAAGTAGTCCCGAGAGCTATCTACTAGTGTTCATTGAGTTAGTCTCTAAAACTCTATTAAATTTAGTTAGCAATCAGTGTCAAGTCATTGCAGTTAATAATAATCCTGGCCATGATCTCAATCGACTATGGGGAAAAAATCTGAAAGTCAGATAACTTGGAGGGCCACTATTCCTAATGTGTTGTTCACAATAGAAGCAGCAAATTTTTATTGAAACAAGAGATCTAAAAAAAGATTTCCCAAGTCAGCCTTAGGGATAAAAGCATGTTTCCCTAGAAACCAGGAAAAAAAAAACACATAAAAAAACATGCACAGAAATATGGATGGTTTAGACCGTCTCTTTTTGGCTAGGGGAGCTGGGGATTTTGTTGCACTCTAGCAATTTCAGGTCTAGGTTTCATAACTCTTTCATTCTCTCCCCCATGAGGGTATAAAGCCACTGGGACAGGTTGCTAAGCCCGTCTATTTTTATCCCTCAAAAGACAGATATTATTGTCCTACGAATCTAAGCTTTGCTTTTTTAACATCTCTATAGATTTCGAGGTATTTTGATTCTTCCTGTGTATATTTCTTCCTTTATGCCATAGAAAAAGGACACATATTTACATTAAGTAACACTTCCAACATTTCATTAAAAGTCTTATACTGGAAAGATCGCCCGTAAGGATTTCCTCACACTCGTTTAAGGTTTTGTGCATTCGTTTAATAAGGGAGATATAAATATGACGAGTCAGAAAAATGTTAGTCTTTTAAAAAATTATACTGTGTCAAGCAGTCATTCTGATTGCTAAACAGAAATACTGCTGGGGGAAAAACTCCCCACAGATTAAAATTAGTTCTTTTGCTAGGCCACTCATAAGCATCAATACTTTACGACTCAGGACAGAAAAGAAACATTTCAAAAGGCAGGGGCAATGATTTAATCCCAATGTCTGTCTGGTTCAAGTAAACTGTCTCGCTTTTGTGTACTGCTGGCTATAACGTCACCGTTTTTATTGGCATACGAGATTAAAATATCATAATTCCCCATCTTAGTCTTTCACTTGTTTGTTGGAAGGCCTGTTAAACTAATGTCCATTTCTTCTTTTCTCCTCCTTTCTCTGTCTATTCAGTGTTTCTATCTTTTCTATTTGTTAGCCAGTAGAGAATCACAATCTCTTTTCCCTCTGACCCAAATACTTCCACTAGTATATGTAAAATCCAATTATGAAAAAAGATGTCAAGTACAGTCTTGAAGGAGAAAGGATTCAAATCTCACTGAGGCAGCCAAATGGGTTAATGGGGACAAGGTTGGGACAGGCCTACTTTTACTCCTATAGAGTTTTTTCTAGAGCTGATGCTAAGAAATACTGCTAAATAAGAAGTGTTTAAAAAATTAGAAGTTAATTGGAGAAGGAGTTCTGGGATTTGCATGTATAATCTTTGCTACATACCATATGGAAGTAACTGTGAGCTATTATCTATATACTAGAGGCTAGGTGCACAGTTTTGTGCATGGGTGGGGTTCCTCGGCCTAGCATGTGCCCTCTCAAATCCAGGACCCCTCTGGGGATGTCGGACTGCTGGTTTCAGCCCAATCCCTGCAGACTAGGTCAGATCGAAATCAGCAGTTTAACATCCCCTGAGGCATTGTAGAAGTTACAAAGTGGCAGGTGGCAGGTGGCAGGTGGCAGGGGAGGAGCCCGAGCTGGGGCTGGGCACCACAGCTCATCCTGGCCCCACAGCTGCACTTGCTAGCCATGAGCCCGGCTTCTGGCTGAGAGGCACTCCTCTGTTGGAGCGCACTGACCACCAGTGGCAGCTCTTGCATTAACCATCTTCCCCCTGGTGGTCAGTGTGCATCGTAGCAACTATTAAACCAATTGTTCTGGTTGTTCTAGTCATTCTGGTCATAACAGTGTTAGGCTATTATATATTAGGGGCCGGGTGCATGAAATTCGTGCACGGGGGGAGAGGGTTGCTCAGCCCAGCCTGCCCCTCTCACATATTTTGGGAGCCTTCAGGGGGTGTCCGACTGATGGCTTAGGCCCACTCCCTGATCCCCTTGGGGAGCGGGCCTAAGCCGAAGTCTGGCCTTCCTTTGTGGGAGGTGACCAGGCTAATCAGGGGAAGCCACCAGCCCCATCACACCACTGCTACAGCCACTGCCGTCACCGCAGCCACCAAGGTGTTTTCATCAAAATGGACTCCAGTCCCTTCACCATGAAGAAATGACAACTTTCTTTAGGCATTTTCAAGATGTGTCTTTCATAGAATATGACCTTTCTTTCTTTCTTTTTTTTTTATCCTCACCTGAGGATATGTTTCCATTGATTTTTAGAGAATGTGGAAAAGAAGGGAAAAACAGAGAGAAACATCAAAGTGAGAGGAACGCTTTGATTGGTTGCCTCCTGCATATGCCCTGACCTGGGCCCCAGCCAGGGAGGAGCCTGCAACCTAGGTACATGCCCTTGGTCAGAATTGAACCCACACCCTGCAGTCAGCAAGCTGAGGCATTATGCACTGAGACAAACTGGTGAGGGCAGGATATGACATTTCTTAGCCCTCCAGATGTGGACCTTAATTTTTTTTTCTCCAGGAGTGTGGTGCAAAAACCCTAGATCACCTTTTTGGATTCTTATTACCCAAGTTACTAAGAATATTACCAGTGGCATACAGGGAGCTTAGCCAATGAGCAGTAAGGAAAGGTGTTTCCTCTGTAGTTCACTCCGATCACCAACTCCACCCCTGCCCCTCCAATCCTGGCCGAGGCTGCAGGTCTGAGCAGGGGACTCCCAAATCCCTCTGATCGCCAGCTTCACAGAGCCCAGGCCTCTACGATCACTGACTCTGATCCTGCTCCCTGTCATCGCTGGCTCTGCCCTTGCCCACTGGCAGCCTCTGGCCAAGGCTGCAGGCCTGGGCAGGAGACCCTAGTCCCCTGCTTTGCTGGCTCCACCAGTGCCCAGACCCCTGTGATCGCAGGTTCCGCCCCTGCCCCCTGACTGTTGGCTCTGTGGAGCTCAGGCCCCTGTGATCTCCGGCCTTGTCCCTGCCCAGGCCTGAGGCCTCTGGCCCAGGCCTTATGCCTGGGTAGAGCACTCTTGTACTCCTCCGATTGCCGGCTCTGCCCCTGTCCCTTTCCAATCACTAGCTCTGCCCTTGCCCATACCTGAGGCCTCTGGCGAAGGCCTCTGACCTGGGCAGGGGACCTCCAGCCCCCTCTGATCAACTGTTCTGCCCCTTGGGCCCCCTGCTTCCCCCACCACCTGGATAACAGGCCTGACCACTTCAGTGGTGGGGCTGAGCTGGACTGGGCGCTGCCATCTTGTGGCCATGGGGACAGCCATCTTTGTCACAGAGTGATGCCTAATTTGTATATTACTCTTTTATTAGACAGGATATAGATAACCCTCGGGGTTTTAGCATCAACTGACAGTCTTGTTCTTAAATTTATCATGCATGATTGTCCTTTAGTTGATTCACTGGGTCAGAGCAAGGTAAGACCCATACACCAGGGTCCAGTCTGTATTCTTCCATCTTTTCACCTTCCAGAGAATTCTTTTTTTTTTAACATAGTTTTATTGATTTTTAGAGAAAGAGGAAGGGAGAAAGAGCTAGAAACATCAATAAGAGAGAGAAACATCGATAGGCTGCCTTCTGTATACCCCCTACTGGGGATTGAGCCCACAACCTGCATGTACCCTGACCTGAATCAAACCAGTGACCTCATGGTGCATGGGTCATCACTCAGCCACTAGCCACACAGGCGGGGTCAGAGTGTTCTTTATTAAAAAATTTTAAACAATGTTTCACAGCAGTTACTGTCTTCTACCATCCACATGATCATTTGATTTCTCAAATGCTTTGTCTCACAGCATAGTTTCAAATTTTGATAAGAACCTAAATTTAGCCTAATTAAAGAAAAATAAAAGTGAGGTTTGTGAAAAACTTTTTTTTTTTACAAGGAAAACACTTCGCATTATTTAATTTTGACCTTGAAATTTCTGATAATAGAAACAATGGAGGATTTATGAACTCTATGAATTATAATGATAGGGGAATCCCAAACACCTAAGGAATCTTCCAAAGAAGTTTTGCTCTTCCTCCTATTCTTCTTAGGTATCTAGCAGTAAATTTATTAATTGGTGAAAATTTATTCACTGTGCTAATGTAAGAAGTAATGAAAGCTTTTCTGCTTTGAGTTTTGTTTAAATATTTAATGTTTTTGTCTCATTTTACTTGTTTTATTTAATAGTTTTTAAAAGTAATAGCACAGATAATCATTATTTCAAAATATTTTTAAGCTTGTTTTCTTCCAAAGCCTATATATTCTTCACCAATACAGAAAATATCAGCATGGTTGGGAAATAAAATTAATTACTATGATTACATGAAATAAATCCTTACCTCTTAGAAACAACAACAGATTTATCACTGAGACATCTTATTTTACAATAAGCAATTAAACCATTTTATAGAAGAAATCAGCTGAATGTGAGAAGTCATACAAACTGACCAAGTTACAGTCATAGGTCTGAAGAATGCTTTTATTTTTTGCAAAAGCACTTTCACATATACCCCATTTAGCACATGTGGGCAACTATTTAAGTTAACAAAAACATTTAATGATCAACAGTTACCATGTAAAAACACAAAAGCTTTCCTTATGTTTTGGGACACAAAAGAAGGAAGTAATGCAACCTGCACTTTATTATTTTGTATCAAATGCAAAGCTTTTTGTAAACTTTAAATCCAACTGAAAGCAGCTGCTGGAAAAATATCATTACACTGTACCGTAAGCTACAAAAACCAATTTAATGGTGACATTTTATTTTGTTCAGATGGTCTGCTCTTTCCTTCTGTTTAAACCAGTAAAGACTATGGAAACTGGATCTGGATGAAATCACTGTTAGGGGAAGGCCCATGACCAAAAACATTCTTGAAAGATTGCAAGGTTATAGTCAAATGGTACTAACAAGAGAGAAGGTCTCCCAAAGGCAGGAAGTCATATTACATCATTCATATACATAACTATACTTTCCCTTTCCTAGAGGTGGATAGAAAGTTTACTATTCAAAAACATCAATACATAAAACATGGGCATTGCTTTAAAACACATGTGGTATGATTTCTAGGTCAGCGTATTTCCATTTTTTTTTTAAATCACTTCTCTAAACTCTCAAAACTTTATTGATAAAAATTCCTTAATTTTGACCATTTTATTTACTTTTCAAGAAATGAAATAAAGGCAAAAGGCTTATGCTTTTGTAACATACTGATATTATCACCAGCAACACTTGAAAAGTAAGCAAAATTTAACACTAAGACTGACCTAGTTTTCTTCAAAAATAAGAGCATATTACAGCAGAGAGACAGTTTTTAAAAATGACAACAATAACTACTCTTGATAAAAATCCAATACTTACAAATCACAAGTAGGAAAACCTTGGAACCAGATTGTTTAATCTAATACCAATCTTTACTGAATATGCAGATAAGAAATCTCTCTGCCGCTCTCACTCATTTTTACTTTTAAATTACTCTTCTGAACTGATAATATGATTTTGGCCATTCATAACTTATCCCCGAAAAGGACTCATACAATAAAAATTATAGGCAACAGAAAACCATTGACTTGAATAGTTGGTAAAAACAAAGAGAGGGAGCAAAGTTAACTTTGTTACTGTGATATGAGTTTCATTGCATCTAAGAACTCAGCAAAGTGCCTTCCTAATGACCTTCAATGCAGTAAACGGAGCACCTGCTGTGGATTGTAGTTATAACCTTTGCATAAGTGAGACAACTTTTGCCACTTAGGAATGACTCCCAGGTGGTCCTGGCACAGCCTGGTCACATCTGCTAGGTCTTAGAAAGATGAGGGTGAGGGCTCTGTAAGCTGGCCTTGTGTCACAGGACCTCGCTGAACACTTTGAATAAATAAGAAATGCAAAAATATCCAAGATATAGAGGCAGAGAGACTTCCAAATTAAAAATGCAATAGTAGGTGCCTCAAGTAAATTTTTCACTGTGGCCCTAAATTGTCCTGACTCTTAAGTGAGTTAGTTGAACTAGATCATTCCCAAGGATTTGCCCTTCTATCCAGAATGTTTAGCAAGCATGTCATTTCTCCAGTAGTAGCCTACACAGAGTCTATTATTTTTTTTCATTCAACAAACATTTCTTTTAGGACTTGAGGAACACAATTTAGTCTCTGTCTGCCTTGGGCTCAGAGTTTTAGTAGGAGAGTCAGAAATGCAGACATATTATAAAAGAATAGAAAAACATGACTACAATAGTGTTCTTTGCGGGAATTGTTGAAGGAAGTATTTACACCTGGTAAGATAAAAAAATCAACTATCTTGAGAATAAGAATTCAGCAGGTAATCAGCATCAAAGGAGAGAAAAAAGAGGTAGAGAAAGCAGTCTTTCTGTGTGAAGGCAGAAGGTGAGAAAAGGTAAGCGAAGAGTCTTAGAAGGTCCCTGATGCTAGAATGCACTGAAAATGGGAGAGTAGCTTAAAGAGTAGATAACAGTCAGATCATAAAAAGGAAATTCATGAGAGGCTGTATAGTTCAGGGCTTAGGGTCTCAGATCCAAAGTTTCCGATTTAGTCATTCATGTGTTCTATAACACAGTAATTTCTTAAACTCAGCTCCACAGGTGTACACAGGCGATTAGAGTTAACCCTCACAGAATTATGTTAAGGAGTAAATTAAATAATGCATACAGTAATTGAAACATCCATTAGACACCAACAATGAAAAATACAAAATTGTAAACTGAGATGCCAAATCACCACGTGCAGATTTGAGAAGGAAATGTTTGCGCACCGGTAATCTTTTGAAGCTGTTAACCCTTGGAAACAGAGTGGAAAGGAGAAAGGTTTATGAAGAAATTTTACTAATCAGAATAATTGCCAACCTTTAGGCATCTGTTGTGGGGGGGGGGGAGGGTAAGGGTTACAGTAGTGCTACCTCCATCATTTTAAGCCTATGGAGGGGAATTGCTGGTGAGAGCATCCCAATCCCAGCTGGGGCCATTTGAATCACTCACAGAGGCATCCAGAAAAAAAAGTCAGCCTCTAGCCTGTCCCAGGGCCAAGATACCAGCCAGCCCTCCGCGCTGAGGCTGACCCTGGGCAAGCAGATGGAGGGATGTGTTGTTCAGTCAGGTCCTCTCAGGTGGGTACATGTATATTCTAATTCTAAGTAGAGGCTGTGTTTTGTGACTTAAGTGATGCAAACATACTCTTTGTTACTTAAAGGGCAGATCATTTATGGGCCTGTGGGTTTTCTTCCATGGGTAGGGAGTATAACCTTCACGAAAAATGTTTTTAAAGATGATGGAAGACAAAAACAAAGTTTCATTTGGATTATGTCACAGACTGACCTTTTCCACAAACCGTTTTAGCATTAAAGCACCGAAAGATGTGACTGGTGCACAGTGAGGGAGTAATTGTTATAGTGTTAGCAGCTGTGCCCAGGCTATGAAGCGTGTCCTGATTAAACTGGGAAGCCATTCGAAGGAGAGAAAATGATCAGATTTATATGGAAGTCAGTTATGACGTGAGATTTGGAAAAGTGCGTTGGCGAAAAGGAGGAATTAGAGTTGGTCATTTTTTTAAAATATATTTTTATTGATTTTAGAGACGAATGGAGAGGGAGAAAGAGATGGAAACATAAACGATGAGAGAGAATCATTGATCAGTTGCCTCCTGCACGCCCCCCACTAGGGATTAAGCCTGCGACCTGGGCACGCGCCCTGACAGGGAACTGAACCATGACCTCCACACGTATAGGTCGACGCTTAACCACTGAGCAATGCCGGACAGGCAGAATGGCCATTTTTTTAAATGTCATTACAAAATGTTGATGCTTATAATAAAGGCAGTCGCTAAAGTGGATGGAGTAGATTTGGTAGATATTTAGGAGGTAGAATATAGGACTGAGGGACATGTATAGAAATGAAGGTCTAGGATGATGTTTCTGCTTTTCTGGCTTAGGCATAAGAAATAAATAGAATCAAGTATTTTTATTGGTAGTATGTCGAGTTTGAGATCTTTCTGAGAGTTTCAGATACACATATGCAGTTGGACATATTGATGCTCAGGACTCAGTGGTATGGTGAAGGCCGGGGTGGGGGGCAGGGGCGGATGCAGGCTTGAGGGATCTGACAGAGAGTAATAATGCCAAAGAAGTAGCAGGCATACATCCTTTTGTTAAGTTGCATGAGTTCCTTATATATTTTGGTTATTAACCCTTTATCAGATGTGTCATTAGCATATAGATCAGTGGAACAGAGCCAAGACTCCAGGAACCAACCCAAACTATTACACTCCATATTTGACAAAGCAGGCAAGAGGATACTGTGGAGTAAAGACAGTCTCTTCAATAAACAGGGCTGGGAAAATTGGACATGAAACTAGAGCACCAGCTTACACCATACACAGAAATAAACTCAGCATGGATAAAAGACTTAAATGTAAGCCCCAAAACATAAAAATCCTAGAAGAGACCATAGACAGCAAAATCTCAGACATCTCTTATAGCAATATGTGTGCTGATACATCTCCCAGGGCAAGGGAAACAAAGAAGAAAATAAACAAATGGGAGTACGTCAAAATAAAAAGCTTATGCACAGCAAAAGAAACCATCAACAAAATGAAAGGGAGTCAACTGTGTGGGAGAACAGAAGTATGACCTTCTTATGTATCATTTTTATGTAACTTTCCCATCTTTGATATCTGCTCTCTAGAGTCTAATTTCTATGCCTCGATTACATGATCTTTATAAAATGAAAAACAGATCGTACCTCTATTCCACTTGCAATCTTTCTATGGATTTCTATGACACGTAGGGAAAAAGTGCAAGGTTTTAGCATGCATTTTAAGGGCCTAACTGATGTTTGCCTTGCTTTCTTCTTTGGCATTCTCACACTGTCAGATCCTTTACTAACTACTTTTGTTCTTGAACCTATCAAGCATGCTAATGACTTAGGCTATTGTACTGGTTCTTTCTTTCTAGAATGTTCTCTTCCCCAAATTTCCCATGGCAGGTTCTTCATTTTTTTTTTCTTTCAGAAATCAGCTTAAATGTCAACTCCTCAGAGCAACCCTCTTTTCTTCTCCCCATTATAACTTTAGTCACAAACTTGGAGAGAAAGATTTGAGTTCCATTTTGTGCACTGCCACTCATTTGCGTAACCTCAGGCCAATGACCTCTCTAAGCTTTTTAAGTTGAAAAATAGGGATAATGTTGCTTTATTGTCAGGGTTGTTGTGTCCAGTAAGTGGGAACTTCCTTTTAAAGTTTTAAGGATAAGGGCCAATGTGGTCTAGTGCTTCTGAGGTTAATTAATTTAAAAATGTAAAGTTATGATGACATTTGAATATGAAAAGTTCACTGGTAACTTTTTCAAGAAGCATTACCTTAGTGTTGTGCAGACAGAATGTAGTTCACTGTGTTGAGAAATAAACGGAATTAAAAAATGGGAAATGGAGAGTTAAATTATTTTAAAAAGAATGATGGCTATTTAAACAAAAGATATTGAGTGAAAACAGTAGAGACTAGAATGTTGAGGGAAGAGCTAACATAGAGAGGACATTTGAAAACAGTCAAGTCAGTAGCCTAGATGGAGAAGCTCAAAGGCACTTCTCTAATCTCTGGAAAAAGATGAAGATGTCAGTTAGAATTTGGGAGGTTGCGGGTTGAACATACTGCGTATGCAAATACGGAGACTTTTTCTTGCCATTTTTAAAATTAGAGCTCTCTCGTCCTTTTCACATCGGGTCCACCCTGATCCTGTGCTACAAATGCAAACTACGCTATTAGAGTGAGCCAGGCGTCCACACCTGCTTCTGTTTTGGAAAAGGCCTTTATTATCATAGACCAACTCAAGCTAAAGATGTGAGCAACATGACTAATTAAGGGGGCCGCACTGTAAGGAAGAGTAAATGGAAATCAGCCAGACAAAAGAACAAACCATAGTTATTCTAATTTTAAAAAACAAGAGACTTTAATGATCATGAAGATCTGGTGTCAGTACCAGTGATCTTGGAAAATGTATTGCTTACATTCTTTCAGGGTTACTTCGGCTTTTTTTACATAAAATTTCTTGGGAGGACTCCAGAAGTCACAGTTGCTGGATGTGAAATTTTGTCATTTCTTCTTGCCTGATTAATATGAACCCTTGAATTATATTGTGTATTATAAAATATTGCAGCAGTGGTATCCTGGAAAGGTAACGTAAGCTGAAAATCAGGCCATCCATCTCTTGTTAATGCCTCAGAATGCTTTGTAATAAGGTATATTTTTGTGAGGGAAAAAGATTCAATATGTAACATGTCAATGCTTAATACCACATGGGAAAATGCTTTATAAATTGTAAGGTGCTGCTCATATATGAAACATTATATAATCATGGAGAGAGAGGAACAGTTAAGATATATTGGCTATCACCAATACTTAAAAAAATAAAAACTGACTTAAGAAAGTTAAGTTGGCATCAAAAGAAATGTCCAAAAGAATGAATATAAAAAACGTTAACAGTATTATTAAGGCAGTAGAATATGTAAACTTCCAAATCTTGCTATTAAAATATTTGTCTTTGTGGCCATGATGGTAAATCTAAATTATGAAAGAAGTGAACAATACAAAATTAAATGAGAAATTAGAATTAACGGAGAACAAAATAAATCATAAATTTATTTTGTATAAATGAAACAGATTTACTTTATGTGACTTAGCTGTCTTCCATTTGAACCAACTCCACCCTAATAGTATTCAGATTAGCTAAATATTAATAGTTTGGTATTGTAAAGTTGATTTAACCCTTCTCGGAATTTCTTTGTTTATTTTGGTCCCCAAGGGTCTATATACATTTAGAAGGCACTTTCTTTATTTGTTTTTTTACATCTTCATTATTTGTTCATGGCCTATGCTTGATTATAATGCACAAAATATTATTTTTATGCATAATTATCCTAAATTATGCATCCAAATTTTGTGTTACTTAAAAGAAGTGAAGTCAGCTATAAAAAAGTCTTCCAAGTATTTGCACATTAAAAATACATATTCATGATGGAAAATTAGCCACCAGAAATCTGTTTCATGCAAGGGGCAACATTATAATCTTGCAAAAGTTAAATCCTGTCTTCTTCCTTCTCTGCATCGGTGTCACTCCCGATGGGACACAGCAGGATGTTCAGAAAAGACCCTTGAAATTTTGGTGTTTGAATGTTTAAACATATTGAATGTAAGGACCGATTTTAAGGATGTAAACGACTGAAACATAAAGCAGCTGCAGACTGCTCACCAAGAACATTCATCAACATCTTTAATCTGCTATTCATTTCACAGCCAATATAGAGCAGTGTGCATATTTCATGACATTCAGAATGAAGTCTACTCGAAGTACATTATACTTTCTTAAATAAGAAAAATGATGATTTCAACCGCACATCTTGGGGATTCTCTTGGTCTGAAATCTAAGGCCAGTTGAGCGAGTGAGTGTGGGTGTTTTAATGAAGTTTATGTGACTCACTTTTGCACTTTGCTATGTCTGGGTGTCAGTGGCAAGGAGTGACAAATAACACATGAAACCAGGGGGTTCAGGGCCTGGCTCCTCCACTTCCTACATGCACGTCCTTTTTGAGCCATGACTTCCTATTTCTTGAATGGGGTAAAAAAAAAAAAAAAAACCCACAGAGCTTGGTGCCTCTTAAATTAGTGGCGCACATTAAGGCATTGGTGAACTGTAAAACCTGATGAAATGGTCAGCATGTTATAATTCAAAATGCTGGTATTTGAATCAACAAGTGAACTGAGAACAGTGTATAGATCTTTAAGATCTCTGAGATCTTTGAGAATAATTATTTGCCTCAATTTTATCAAATGTTGAAATTTTAGAGAGTACATGAGTTTGCCTCACAACTAGATGGTAGAAAAATAGATACAGATAGCCTGCCAACATGTAATTCTTCTGAAATAATAATTATTATTGCTATTCTTTCTCATTTTTTAAGATTTGATTAACAAATTATAGTTTCTCATGCTTTGCTACATTTCTGGGAAAATGCCCAAAATATATAAGTCTAACACAAGGATATAGCACATATTACTAGTTCCTTAATCTGTTAAGAAAACAAAGCTAAACTTATTTCTCATTACTTTATTTGCTTTTTAATTTGCAAGATTAGAAAACTCAGTGGAAGGGTTTATAGTATATGTGATTATATCACATTTCTTTAATTTAGTTTTTAAAATTCTAAGTCAAGAATTCTTAACATATGAAAATTAGAATTTAGGAGACAGCAAGATGGCAGCATAGGTAAACACTATAAATGCAGACTTGCACAACTATTTCAAAATAACCATGAAAAGAAAACACGGACACCACCCACACCCACAGGAAGGCTGGCTGAGTGAAAATTCTACAACTAGAAAGAGACTGAGACTCAGAGGAGTGGTGGAAGCAAAGTACAGAGGTACGGAGGCGCGTGTGCGGGGCTCAGGGAGAGGGCTGGCACCGGAGGAAGCGGTTCTTTTTCAAACTGGAGGGAACCACAGCTCCCGGCAGCTCTGAACTCCAGTTCCAGACGAGTTTCTGGGGACCCAGACGCATACCTGGAGAAGGGGAACTGACTGGCACTGGGAGGAAATCCAAAGCCGGTTTCTCTCGGCCTTGCTTGCAGCAATTATCATGAGACACAGAGACCCCGTGTCTTTTAGAGCAGGACTGAGAAGCAGCCATAGCTATTTGCTCCACCCTGCCCTGCACACTCCCCGAGGCCCTGCCCCTCCCAAGCTGCATCAGAGGCTTTTGCATATAAAAGGCTGAGTAGCCTAAGGCAAAGGCTAAATCAACACCTCATTAAAGATACAAGAACCAGCCTCACCCAGTGGCCAGAGTGGGACCATCTTAAATAAAACTCAGATCCACAAGGAACACACTCGGGGCAGATGCAGTGAGCACAAAAGCCCCACTGCAACAACTCTTGCCCTGTAAGGGTGTCTCCACCACAGAAGTTCTCCCACTGTAGACACAGCTGACTCTCATAACCAAGTGGCTTAGAGGTTAATTCCTCTCAGTGACCACCTAACTCAGAAAGGGAAGCAGCCAAAATGCGGAGACAAAGAAACAGATCACAAATGACAGAAATGGAGGAAAGAAAACAACAGGATATAGAGTTCAAAACCACGGTTATTAGACTCTTCAAGAATTTTCTAGAGACTGCCAATAAATTTAGTGAAACCCTCAAGCATATGAAAAGGACCAGCTAGAAATTAAACATACACTGACTGAAATAAAGAATAATATACAGAGATCCAACAGCAGACGAGAGGATCGCAAGAATCAAGTCAAAGATATGAAATATGAAGAAGAAAACCCACCCAGCTGGAAAAGCCAAAAGAAAAAAGAAAAGAAAAGAAAAAAAGAATCAAAAAGTATGAAAATAGTATAAGGAGTCTCTGGGACAACTTCAAGCGTACCAACATCAGAATTATAGGGGTGCCAGAAGAAGAGAAAGAGCAAGATATTGAAAACCTATTTGAAGAAATAATGACAGAAAACTTCCCCCACCTGGTGAAAGAAATAGACTTCCAAGTCCAGAAAGTGCAGAGAACCCTAAACAAAAGGAACCAAAGGAAGACCACACCAAGACACATCATAATTAAAATGCCAAGAGCAAAAGACAAGGAGAGAATCTTAAAAGCTGCAAGAGAAAAGCAGTTAGTTACCTACAAGGGGGCACCCATACGACTGTCAGCTGATTTCTCAACAGAAACTTTGCAGGCCAGAAGGGAGTGGCAAGAAATATTCAAAGTGATGAATAACAAGAACCTACAGCCAAAATTACTTTGCCCAGCAAAGCTATCATTCATAATTGAAGGTCAGACAAAGAGCTTCACAGACAAAAAAAAAAAAGCTAAAAGAATTCATCACCACCCAACCAGTATTATATGAAATGCTGAAAGGTATCCTTTGAGAAGAGGAAGAAGAAAAAAGAAAGTAAAAATTATGAACAACAAATACATATCTATCAACAAGTGAATCTAAGAATCAAGTGAATAAAAAAA
>PVJC01005614.1:37495-58482 GCA_004026665.1 Murina feae
TTCATCACCACCCAACCAGTATTATATGAAATGCTGAAAGGTATCCTTTGAGAAGAGGAAGAAGAAAAAAGAAAGTAAAAATTATGAACAACAAATACATATCTATCAACAAGTGAATCTAAGAATCAAGTGAATAAAAAAATCTGGTGAACAGAATAAACTGGTGAAGAGAATAGAATCAGAGGCATAGAAAGGGAGTGGACTGACAATTTTCGGGGGTTAAGGAGGTTGGGGTGCGTGAAAAGAATGGACAATAATTGTACACCTATGGATGAGGACAGTGGGGAGGCAAGGACAGAAGGTGGGGTTGGAACTGGGAGGAGGGTAGCTATGGGGAAAAAAAGAGGAACAACTGTAATAAACTGAACAATAAAGATAAAAAACAAAACCAAAAAAACTAAAAAAAAGTATGAACTCTTAAATTTAAACATTATGCAAATATAATGTTTAAATGCCAATAAATCTTGATTTGGCTTTAAAAAAAAAGATAAGAAAATTAGAATTTATAAAGCATTGTTGAATTGAGTTGATGGAACCCTCTCTAATACCTCTAATAGTTATATAGTAAAATAATTTTATTAAGCGAATCAATTAATTTGGAGAAAATTTTATTTCCTTACAATTATTAAAGTTATGTGAGGAAACCTGTATTAAATACAAAGTTGTTTTTCAGAGTATGGAGGGAACCTTCAGGAAATGAATAATCAGAACCTATATTTCTTTCTCTATCTCCACCGGCATCAATTTTCACACACCATTGACTTGGTCATATCTATTTCTTTCCTATCTGCTAGGCTCAATAATATTTATTGTCCACCTGCTAACAAGGTTGCTGAAGTTTGTTGCTGTTTTTTTTTTTTTTACTTGTTTAAAACACTGGGGTCTTTTTTAGAGAGAATTTTAAAACAATGCATCATTACTATGCTTTATTAGAAATAAATAAAGTGCAAATAATGTGTGATGATGAGCACGGGAGAATTCTTTTTGTATCAACAGATCCAGTTTGATTCTTTCTTGCTCCTACGGTTCAATAGCTACACTTTTTTTTGTCAATAGTTAAGTCAGAGTGTTTAGAAATGTGAGTATATCTTTTTAACTGCAACTCAGTTTATTTTTCATATGACCTTTTTTCCTGATACCACAACTTTCTGCAACATGAAAAGGAGTCACATGTTGGAAATGTAATGAGTCCTTAGAAGGGTTTTAAAGAGAACAAAAGTATATATAACAGAAAGAACAGGTGCTGGGAGGTTGGCAGTATTGGTGCTATACGCGCTAAAGAATTTTATTTATTTTTTATTTGTTTTAATATTTTTATTTATTTACTTCAATTTCTTTATTGATTAAGGTATTATATATGTGTCCTTATCCCTCCATTGCCCCCCCTCCACTCATGCCCTCACCCTCCTGGTGTCTGTGTCCATTGGTTAGATTTATATGCATGCATACAAGTCCTTTGGCTGGCCCCTCCCTCTTACTCCCGCCCTCCCCTGATTTCCCTCTAAGGTTTGATGGTCTGATCAATGCTTCTCTATCTCTGGATCTGTTTTTGTTCATCAGTTTATGTTCATCATATTCCATGAATGAGTGAGATTATGTGATATTTTGTCTTTCTCTGACTGGCTTATTTCATTTAGCATCATGCTCTCTGAACAGTTTTAGTGAGAGCTGGGAGGTAAGTTAAATGTGAAATCTGAGGGACAACCAGGGGAAAGGTGGGGGGGGAGTCCTATAACCACAGCTGACAGGCTAGAGGTTCTTTCTTTTGAAAAGGCAAAAAGCAGGAACTCTAATCCCTTGGGTGAGCAATTGCAGAATGTAAATGAAAAATTACTAATTCTGTTAGAGTATTTAGAAAATGCAATCAAAATGAAAAAGTAAAATTCTCATCTGATTTATTTCTATGATTAACATAGCAACAAAGAGCTGACTTGACTTTGTTCACTGAATTAATGCCATTATATGTTAAATGATGATAAAGTTAAATAAAATGTTTTAAAGTATTCCTTTCCTCTCTTTAGAGAGGGACACGAATAAAAGATGCTGACTATGTTAAATGAGCAGTGAAGGTGCATTCTTGTTACCAAAAGGCTAGAGAAGGAAAATCATGCTCTGCTAAATGTGAGGCATTGCTTTCTCACTTCACCAGTGTCAACTCAGTTCAAGAAATAGGTTGTGAACATAATGTTTTATGTGTCCCCTCAGGCTGCATTATTTGTCTGTGGAAGTACTAGAACTAAGAGTTAAGTACACTTAGGCCCAAGTTACTTCTCAGGATGAACCCCTCATGTATGTATGTATGCATTTATTTTTTCTGCTTGTTTATTTCCTACTAGAGGCCCGGTGCATGAAATTCATGCACAGGTAGGGTCCCTAAGCCTGGCTGAGGATGAGGGCTGATCTGTGGGGTGATTGGAGGGGCGATTGAGGGCCCCTGCTGGCACCACCTTGGCTGGCCTGGGGCCTGCAGGCTGGGGCACCTTCTGCATTGAATGTCTTCCCCCTGGTGGTCAATGTATGTCATAGCAACTGTCCTTCTGCAGGTCATTCTACCAGTCAGCAATTTGTGTATTAGGCTTTTATTATATAGCGTAAGGACATAATATTAGAATTTTTTGCTCAATAATTGTATTTTTCCCAATGATTAATTGGCTAATATATTTCAGAAGAAATTAAGAATTAGAAATATGTTTTCCCATATTCATTGTCATATATATTGGTAGTCTCAAGCCAGAACACCTTATGTAGATATTCAGTGGTTTATTATATAAACTTATGTTTAAAATATATCCATCAGATTGAATATGGGAACACTTGAGATTATTTCTTTATCTAGGAGAAATGCCTCACTTAACCAAAACATTTTCTAGCTTCATTTTAAAGGATTATTATAAAAATAAGTCAATTCATTTTCCTATAAATTCAAATTACTAAAAACTTTATAAAATATATATTACTTTTGTTTTTTTAGTTACTAAAAAAAAATAAAAGATAAATCTTCCTACTCTAAATATTAAATCTTCCATGACTTTCTTAAAATTATTAACTAGTAATAGCAACTTTCCTAGAGTTTGTTCTGCACTCAAATCTAGATCATCCATGATAGAGCAGAGAAGCTGCAGACTGAAATATGACAAATTGTCATACATACCTACGCAGATTTGGAATGTGCTTGCTTGTAACTAAGGGAGGGTACATTCTGAGGACTAAGTAACTCAGGAGAAGCTGGAAAATAGCCACTTTTCTATTCTTCTCCCTTCCTGACACTTCATTTCACACTAGAGATAGCGTTATCGTTGAATTTGTTTAATGGTACCAGGTGTTCAGTGGTGAAGCTGTGATGGGGACCCACTTATCTTTGATACCAAAACTCATGTCTATTTATTTAAAACACACAAATGAGTGTGCTTTGTATCTGAAGACCTGAGTGTGTGTCTCCTTGCTTTATCATTTGCTAGCTGATATTACTCAAGTCACTTAGGGTCCATTAGCCTCAGGATTCTATCAGCATTATGGGTGTAAGATTTAAATTAAAAAATTGCTCAAAGGTTGAATGGATTTTTCTAACATGTTGTACAAATAGGAATCTGTTTTTGCATCCCTACAAAGCACTAAAATGACATTAATTGAAAAATTTATTCAATTCAGTGATTTTTAAAGGCTTTACATTAGGACACAAAACTGTATAATTAATATTTATATATTAATATAAATTTATATATATTTATATATAAATTCATACATGTTTACATATAAATATATTTATATATACACATTTATATAAGTTAATATTTATATATTAATATAAATATATTAATATTTATTAAAAACAAAATATTTGTGAAATTTAAGTCTTTCTACTTAGTTGGTATTAGATTCTTAGTTTTACATGGTAGAATTGTTTTCATTTAATACTTAGCCCAAAGTTAAATAGTTAAGAGATAATGGTGCCTCTTTCATCATTTATTGAATTATAGTGTCTGACACATAAATCCTAAAAAAATTGATGAATGACTCCTGTGTTAATTTAGAACTCTGAGAGTTGTACAACCTAGAGTTTTCAAAATACAATAATAGAGTCTACCATACTAAGTCTTTATCCATCTGCCAGCCCCCACGTTGACTTGACTCAAACATTCTGGTTGTATCAGTATCTAATTTATTTTTATAGACATATCTTTATAAGCATAGGGGATTAGAAATAAGGAAGGGGTATTTTCTGCTTTTTAAAATATTTTTTTTTCTCAGAGGAGAACTTAACAAGTTGTGAAGTGCATGAAATAATTTTAGAATATCATCCCAAGCATTCTTTATTTAAGCATCTCATTCACAAGTGTTAAATCTACTTTAAGGCCTGACTTGTCAAGGATCACATAAATTGGGTATCTGCCAAATTTCCATTTCAGTTTATGCTGTGTGGACAGAACATGTACCCATATGACTCCATGAATCAGCCATCCAGCTGTCTCATGAGCTATTTCAGCTAGTGCCTATTTCCAACAAGGTAAGAAAGAATCTTCATCAGAATAAAAGTTAGAGCGTATTTGCTTATTACATTGGTCAAATATTTTTGTAGTCCTGCCCTTTATCATACACAAAGCTGAACAGATATTTTATTATTGAAATTTAGAAAAATACAACTCATAACTTTTTAAAGTTGTTTGCACTTATAAATTTAAGGAAACTCATATACATTAGTAATAAGCTTAAGATTATTGTCTTAATTATATATAAACTAGAGGCCCAATACAAGAAATTCATGCAAGGGGCTCAGCCCTTGCAGTCGAGGCAGCTTGCCTCAGCCCCAGGCGGCTTGCAGCCCCAGCTTCATCCAGAAGGTCATCTGAAATGATACCTGGTCTAATGAGCATATTATGCTTTTATTATTATAGGTGTACTGGAGGCCTGGTGCACAAAATTCATGCACAGGGGAGGATTGGGGTCCCTCAACCCAGCCTTCCCCCTCTCACAGTCTGGGACCCCCTCAGTGTATGTCCTATTGATGGCCACAGTCTAGCAGGTGCCGTGTGTGTGTGTGTGTGTGTGTGTGTGTGTCCCCACTAGGGGCCTGCCCCCAGCCGCATCAGAGGCTCAGAGCAGTCACTGTGTGTGTGCGTGTGTGTGTGTGTGTGTGTGTGCCTAGCCTCACCTGCATGTTGTTCTCTCCCTTGAGCTATGGCCAGGGCTGTGTGCTGCCTGCCTACCACGCTTGCCTGATCACTGATCACCATGGTAGCCACGGGGAGCAGGCCCCACTGGGGGCTGACTGGCCCCTTGTGTCTTTGCTCCCCTGCTCCCGATTGCCATGGCGGTGGTGACAGGGCCCCCTCTCCCCTCATGTGTTCTCTCCTCTGCTCCCAATCTCCATGGTGGCAGTGGCGACCGGTGGCTGCCCACGCATTCACTCTCATGCAGCAGTGGCAACGGCAGGGGTGGAGGGGGCAGGCCGCCCACACATTCGTTCCCCAGCTCCGATTGCCGTGGCAGTGGCAGCAACAGGGAGAAGGCCCCACTGGGGACTGCCCAGGCTACCTGCATGTTTTCTCTCCTGCTCCCCATGTCCATGCTACGGTGTGGGAAGCAGGCCCTGAGGGCAGTGCTTGCCTGCTTCAGGGCAATGCAACCTGCTCATGGGTTGCCAAGGTCATGCCTGCTGGGCTTACGTTGCCAGGGCGACTGCCCCACCACTATGGTGCGCTGCCATCTTTGTCTTGAGGTGATGGTTAATTTGCATATTACTCTTTTATTAGATAGGATTGATAAGAAGCCTCAGACCAAATTATAAGAAGAAATTTCTCACACTGAAATTTTAGAGATTATATCTCTTTTAAAAAGTCCTCAAATGTAGAACTGAGTTAACCATGGCTGTTACTAACTCAAATCACTTGATTACAATTATTATTCTAAATAATTATCCTAAATAATAAAGAGGTAATAAGCAAATTGACCATCATGCCCTTATGGCTGCCTATGATCAGGCTGCAGTGGGGTTAGTGAGAGACAACCAAACGACTGATTAGCAGCTGCATGGGGTGACCGGGCTGGTGTGGGGTCTGTGAGGAGTGATCAGGCCAGCAGGGGGGGGGCAGTTGGGAGCCACCAGGCCAGTGAGGGGGGAGTAGTTAGGGGCAACCAGGCTTGCAGGGAAGGTGCAGTTTGGGGCAACCAGGCTGGTAGTGGGGGCAGTACAGGGTGACCAGGCCAGCAGGGCTGGCAGTTAGAAGTGACCAGGCTGGCAGGGAGGGGCAGTTGTGGGTGAACTGGCCTGGAGGGGGATAGTTAGGGATGATCAGGTCGGCATGCAGAGAGTGTGAGGGGTGATCAGACTGGCAGGGGGCAGGGGGAGACAAGTTAGGAGCGACCAGGCAGGTAGGCAGGTGAGCGATTATGAGCCAGCCTGGTCTCTTTTGCCAGGATTGTGAGAGGGATGTCCAACTGCTGGTTTAGGCCAGATCCCTCAAGGGGTCTCAGACTGGAGAGTGTGCAGTCTGGGCTGAAGGGATCCCCCCTCCCCCGTGCATGAATTTCATGCACTGAGCCTCTAGTGTAATATATGCCACTATCTGTTACACCTTTCAGATTATTGTACACAAGTCATAAGAACCTTTAATAATGAATCATCTATTTAAAACATTTAGAAGTATTAAATTATCATGCATTTTTCAAATATTTATGTCCAATAGATGTAAAATATTAAATAAAGTAGTCCTATTAAAATAAAAAATGCTGTAAGATAAATTGGTACTCTCATTTGAAAGAATAAATTCAAGGTAAATTATATCATGTTTATTATATAAAATAATATTTTATCTTAAACTGCCTTTTCAAATTTTAAACATCTTTAGAAAGGGAAATTCATTTCCATCCACCAAATTCATTTAAAAAATTAAGAATGAGTTCTCACATTTCTAGCATACCATTGGTTTAAAACTATATTCTGTATTTCTATCAAATTCAACTGTATTAAAATAAATGAATATGATATAACACTGTCATCTAAATGTATAACAAATAGTGATAAGTATCATTGACCTATAGATGTGATACCAGCTAATTTGTTAATTTTTTTGTAAGTCTCATTTTTAACATATTGGAATCATAGTTTTAAAGATTATGTTAATCTTGAGGTGGTATTTGTTCATATATTTAAAATAACTGTTTTACTTGGATTACACATATAATTAATGGATTTATTATATTCATTATTGGAATTATGTAAAACTAATATGATTGTACTTGTTTCACAGTGGTGAAAATATTTAAAATTAGAGTGCATTGTTTATGTGGTTGAATATATATTGTCTGAGTTTTGATCTTGCCACCAGATGGCAGGAAAAATCAGAGTCAAATAGTTCTATTAAAACAGCCTGAGTAAGAATTTCTTTTATATTTTTATTTTGGGTGATTTTCTTTTGTTGATGTTTTGTCCAAAGCCCAAAACATTATAAATGTAATACAAAGAGACAATAATACCTGGTAATTGCTGGTAAATGGTTTCTATTTTTTCAATGTAATTATGCTATACATAACTTTGCCACAATGGATATCATGGGTTTTAAAATTATAATTAAAATTACTGTTTTAGGATCATTCAACTTGCTACAACACCTAGAGCTGTCAATCCCCAGATGTTGTTGGATAAAATGATTAGTCACTCTTTTATGCACTGGTCTTCAATAAAAAAAAAATGACATGAATATATAGTGAATAATCAATGTATACTCAACAAAGATATGATAGGGAAAAAAACTGTAAACTCTCCCCTTAAAGTCAGTTTCTTTTGTTTAAGGCCAACTAGGGACTTATCTGAGGCTGATATATATCGTACTATTTCACAGAGTAAACATTTTAAAGTCTTAGTGTAAAGCCACTTGACATCTTCCATAAATAAAGCCCAAATTATACATAATACAGAATAAAGGCAGAAAGAGAAAATATTCTCCAAACTGCAGTAAAGTACTACAGTTCTTTTATATTGTCCACCTGTTTGATTTTTAATATTCCTTTTTTCAGATAAAGTTCAGGACCATTAACACTTAAAATTAAGCAAAAGAGATAATTGAGACAAACTTAAAAATAGCAAATCAAAAAGTTGATGCACATACTGTGGATGCAGTTTTCATTGTTTTAATAATCATAATAATTGCTTATAACACATACTTTATTTTTTGATACAGCAAGGTTTTTTTTTTCTGCTTTGCTTGAATATATGCTGTAATATCAAAGACAAGTATTGTTTATTCCCTCTCCTAAAAGAAAAACTAGAATTAAATCAGCTAATCAGGTCAGATTTGATTCATTGATGCAATCCTTGCACAGCAGCTTTCTTTGGCATGTTGTCAAATAAACTTTATACAATTTTTTTTGCAAAGTAAGGCAAACATATATTCTTGATAAATTCCAGATTACTCCTTACTAAGATAATGTAAACAATGGAAGACTATTTAATACAGAGTATGGCCTTTAGGGGAAGACGGAGAGTTCCTCCGGCGGCTCCAGCATATGCCATTTCCTGACATTGTGCAGAATGTAGCATTGCACAGTGGGTGTTAGGATGAAGTCTACTTGTCACTCAAATGACACAGTCTCATCATAATTTCCTCGGAAACTACATTCGGAGATTCTTTCTTTCCATGCTTCTCACTGTTTAGTTTGCATAATAGCAGGCAGTCAATGTGTGTAAGGGTTCAACTTTTATTTTCTCTCTCCTTTCCTTTGTCTTTGATAAAGATGAGTTAACATGAAAAACTGCAGCTATCACTGGCATAATTCTACAAGCTACAAATCGATAAGGATGTTACCATACAAACTTTGAATGTTAACAAGAAGAGGAAGATTCTGACAGTTTACAAAGATTTACTTCCCCCTAAAAAAACCCTTGTTTACTTGCTCAAAGGCTCACAGAGAGTGACAAGTGACCCAGTGCACCAAGTTCAGGCAAGTTGTGAATGAAAGAGAAAAATGACACCTCTGGTTAGTGACAGATGAACTTTGCATCCATCACGATGCTGCAGGGAATGCAGGTAGGTGACTTGTCAGTGCTGTCTGCAGGTCTTTCATTAGCAGCACCCCATGGAGCAGTGCCTGTGGCAAAACACATAGTTGCCCTGGGAGTGTCCTACTGCATATTTTAACATTAAAAAAATTTTAAACTAATTTAAAATATGTTTTATTGATTTTTTTACAGATAGGAAGGGAAAGGGATAGAGAGTTAGAAACATCAATGAGAGAGAAACACTGATCAGCTGACTCCTGCACACTCCCTACTGAGGATGTGCATGCAGCCAAGGTACATGCCCTTGACCGGAATCGAACCTGGGACCCTTGAGTCCACAGGCCCGCAGGCCGACGCTCTATCCACTGAGCCAAACTGGTTAGGGCTAAAACTAATTTATAATAAACAATAATGTAATGTAATATTATGCTTCAAGCTGAGGGTCAATTAAAAAGCAATCACTGCAAGAACCTACAGCCAAAATTACTTTACCCAGCAAAGCTATCATTCAGAATTGAAGGTCAGATAAAGAGCTTCACAGACAAAAAAAAGCTAAAGGAGTTCATCACCACCCAACCAGTATTATATGAAAGCTGAAAGGTATCCTTTGAGAAGAGGAAGAAGAAAAAGTAAAGATAAAAATTATGAACAACAAATACATATCTATCAACAAGTGAATCTAAAAATAAAGTGAATAAAAAATCTGATGAACAGAATAAATTGGTGAATGGAATAGAATCGGAGGCATAGAAAAGGAGAGGACTGACAATTTTCAGGGGTTAAGGGTGTTGGGGCTGCGGGAAGAGACTGGACAATAATCGTACACCTATGGATGAGGATAGGGGGGGGCGGGGTAAGGACAGAGGATGGGTGGGAACTGGGAGGAGGCAAGTTATGGGGGAAAAAAAGAGGAACAACTGTAATAATCTGAACAATAAAGATAAATTTTTTAAAAAAGGAATCACTAAGTAGGCCTTCACCACTCTATTGTCAGGTCTGAGGTGGAGGCAAGAGGTCTAGAAGGGATCAATGGGGGAAAAAGGGAGCATCTGTAATTCTTTCAATAATAAGATTTAAAATAACAGGAATCATTAGGTTTAGGAAAGAAGCAAAGTAACAGGGTAGAAATCACCATGAGAACACCAGATTTATATGATCAATTATGCCATCACATACTATCTTGATGAATGTTTGTGGGGATAACTTAAATGCTTCCAAATGGCCTCATCCTACTCACAAGGTGTGTGATACCCACCTGGATTGCTGGCAGTAGAATTCAGTTCTCCATTATGGCCTCCATGACCTACTCTTGTCCATAAAGTAAGTCCTATCACAGGTCACTCAGGCATAGTAATGTCCAAGTGGGTTTGTGTTAAAAATAAAATTTTTAAAAAAAATCTTGACTTAAAAATAACAATCCTGAATGTATTTGGTAAGAGCTTTTTCTGTTTTTCCAAACATTGAACTTTTTAGCTTTACTAAGTGAAAAAAAAAAAAGTGTGCACCTCATATGAATCTTGTTATTCAGACTTAATTATGATTAGTAAATGATGTTAAAGATAGTTCTACTCAGTTTGCCTCAGTGGATAGAGCACCTGCCTGTGGACTGAAGGGTCCCAGCGTGTGATTCTGGTCAAGGGCACATGCCTGGATTATTGGCTCAATCCCCAGTAGAGTGCATGAGTGCATGCAGGAGGCAACTGATCAATGATTCTCTCTCATCATTGATGTTTCTCTCTCTCTCTCTCTCTCTCTCTCTCTCTCTCTCTCTCTCTCTCTCCTCCTTCCTCTCTGAAATCAATAAAAATATTTTTATAAAATGTTGAAGATAGATTTAAATAAAGATAAAGTGATTTTTTAAAAATAGATTTGAAAAATAACAAAGTAAGAAAATATTGCTAAATTTATTTAGAAATTAGGAATATAAGAAAGGAACAGAGATTGCAAATTTTACCCATGCAACTACCTTTATTTGAGGAAAATATAGTGATACTAACGAAAGATAGGTAGACTGTATAGAGGAACAAAACAAGACTTCCAACATCTTCTCATCAACCAAACTTGGAAGAGGGGAAGGTAGAAGCATAAAAAAAGCACACGATGGCCCCGCCTGCATGGCTCAGTGGTTGAGCATCAACCTATGAACCGGAAGGTCATGGTTCAATTCCCCATCAGGGCACATGCCCTTGGCTGAGGGCATGCAGGAGGCAACTGATCCATGATTCTCTCTCATCATGGATGTTTCTATCTCTCTCTCTCTCCCCTTCCTCTCTGAAGTCAATAAAAATATATTTAAAAAAAATCAAACTAGCCCTAACTGGTTTGGCTTAGTGGATAGAGCATCAGCCTGTGAACTCTGTGGTCCCAGATTCGATTCCGGTCAAGGGCATGTACCTTGGTTGCGGGCACATCCCCAGTAGAGGGTGTGCAAGAGGCAGCTGGTCGATGTTTCTTTCTCATCTATGTTTCTCACTCTCTATTCCTCTCCCTTCCTCTCTGTAAAAAAATCAATAAAATATATTTTTAAAAAACTGAACTATGGTTCTATTTGCAATAAGGTATTCAGTGAAACGTGAACTCAGCATATAATTGGGTCATCAATGATTTTCAAACAAGAATTTGATGAAGGAAAACTTGCTGTGATACATTTGCTTTAAATCTTCAAACTATGTCACTTTGTAAAGTAGTGCTGGATTTCAAGATTGTAGAGGCAGCATAAAAAGAAGACATGAGCTCCTTGTGCATAAAATATTTACTCATATATAAAACAAATTTCTATCGCCAGTCATGTTTTATAAAAATTACTACTACTTATCATGGGGAAAAGTAACCTGAATCTCAGGTTAATGATTTAGCCTCACTTACTTGACAATAGTTTAGGGCTATAAACACCTGTAATCAATTTAAGAATTATTTGTGATAGCTAGGTAAATTTGTTCTAGAATGACTCCAAATTGACAACAAAGATTTTTCCCTGTGATTTGATTACTTGTGGACCTGAATTTAAGTATCACCCAAAGGGGATATTTTGCTTCTCATAGGGAAGCAAAAAGTTCTTGTATTAGGATAAGAGAAATGCTATGTGTGCCGGACATATTTTTTGCCCCAGCAATTTTACTCTGAAGGATTTATCTTAAATATATACTCTAATCAATCAGCAAAAATGTATGTACTCATATTAAGATGACCAGATTTAAAGTGGTACACCATTGACCAGAGGGGTTCTTTTTTTTCTTTCTTTCTTTCTTTCTTTCTTTCTTTCTTTCTTTCTTTCTTTCTTTCTTTCTTTCTTTCTTTCTTTCTTTCTTTCTTTCTTTCTATTATCACTTAAAATATTACGAAGAGTAATCAGGACTTTTATAAAATGCCGCGGGACACAGGACAAACTGTTAAAAATCAGGACTGTCCCACCAAAAGCGGGACATCTGGTCACCTTACATATATTCCAGTACGTTTTGAAAGCAACTACGAAGTAACTGCTTGGCAAGACAAAATAGAAAACTTAAAGATTTTTTTTATTGTTTGTTTTTTTTATGAAGTAGAATTCTTTCCACCTGTTAAAAAGAAATGAGATTGGCCCTGGCCAGTTAGCTCAGCTGGTTAGAGCATTGTCCTCATGCAGTTTTAATCCCCTGTCGGGGCACGTGCAAGGATCAACCAATGAATGCATAAATAAGTGGAATGAGAAACTGATGTCTTTCTCTCTCTCTCTCATTCCAAATCAATCAATAAAATTCATATAAAAATAAATCATGCATCTCCACTCTGAGATTCATTGGAATTATTCATTTAAAAAAAGGTGTGATTGGGTTTAGAAAGTAAAGCTCTCTAAGCTAAGTTGTTAAGAAGGAATCAATTTCTGTCCTTGCTGGTTTTCTTCAATGGTTAGAGCATCAGCCTGCAGACTGAAGGGTCAGGTTTGATTCCCACTCAAAGGGTCATGGGCACGTACCCCCGTTGCAGATTCAATTCCCAGGCCCAGTTTTGGTGAATGAGGTGGTAACCAGGCAATGTGTCTCTCTCACAACGAGATCTCTCTCTCTCTCTCTCTCTCTCTCTCTCTCTCTCTCTCTCTCTCATTAAAAAATAGAGGCCCAAAAAAAAAAAAATAGAGGCCCAGTGCATGAATTTGTGCACAGGTGAAGTCCCATGGCCTGGCTGGTGACCAAGGCTGATTGGGGCTATGAGAGGTTGGCCAGCCAGGGGGAGGGACTGTGGGAGGTTGGCCAGTGGTGGGAGGTTGGCAGTGGGAATGCACTGACCACCAGGGGGCATCTCCTGAATTGAGTCTGCCCCCTGGTGGTCAATGTGTGTCATAGCGACCGGTCGACTGGTCATTTGGTTGCTCGGTCGCTTAGGCTTATAGATAGATAGAGAGATAGAGAGATAGAGAGATAGAGAGATAGAGAGATAGAGAGATAGAGATATAGAGATATATAGATATATAGATATAGATATAGATAGATAAGCATTTTCTTATCCTTTTCTTTTTAACACTTTTTAATGGGAACAATAGAAGAAAATCACCAATAATGATAGGGAGCTGAACAAGTGGGTTTTCATCTGTCTTCTTAGTTTTCACCTCATTGTAGCTCTTTCAATTTGTGAGCACTGTCTTCTTGCTTGGTTCCCTCTGGTACAACAGTTTCTTTTGAGATAACCTCCTTCCCATTATTTATTTTTTATATATTTTTATTGATTTCAAAGAGGAAGGAGAGAGAGAGAGAGAGAGAGAGAGAGAGAGAGAGAGAGAGAGAGATCAATGATGAGAGGGAATCATTGATTGGCTGCCTTCTGCATGACCTATGCTGGGGATCCAGTCTGCAACCCGGGCATGTGCCCTGACTGAGAATAACCTTGACTTCCTGGTTCATAGGTCGATGCTCACCCACTGAGCCAAGCCAGCTGGGCTCCCCTAGTTTATTTTTCACAGTTGAGACATATTGGTACTATTAGAATATTGCTAGAAAGAATAAACTATAATAAAAAAGAAACTTTAATGAAATCTGTTATAAACTAAAATTTAAAAAATAAACACCTTTAACAAAATATTTTATTACAATCCTCAAATATTGGTCATTACCACGCTAACAATCTTTGATCTCTCAAACTCTTGACTATTTCTACCTGTCAGGTGTTACCTTATTACCTATCATATAAAAGCAATATTCAGGGAATATGTTCTCTGTCTTTATTCAGACAAGGGAGGAAATGTTCTTGCTACTCAGATTTTGGGTTGAAAGGCATGACTTTCCAATGGTCTGCTGGCTGTCTGTGATGATACACATAATGAAGTAGATCACACTTCAAGTTAGTACCAGTACCCTGCCTAGGGAAAAGTCATGTGACTCATTAGAGTTCTATGAAATTACAACTGTTTACAGCCATAATTACCAGGGCCTACCCATTATAACTATAGGCTTGATCTTCTCTGGATTCCATCACAACACATTAGTCTGATGCCTTGACGTTGCTGAAAAAAAAAATGAATTGAATTCTTTAAGTCTAACATACACAGTTGCAAGATCATCTTATTTAGACTATTTTTATCTTGTTTCACACACACACACACACACACACACACACTAAACATATGAAGTTTTTCTAACACATTGTAAACTTCTTGAGTGCAGTATTTGTATCCATTTCATTTTAGTCTTCCTATTTTATGTCCTCAGTAGATAGATTGCCAACATATATTTATTGGCTGCTTAAAAACAACGTTTAACTTTATTTTGATTAACAAAACATGTTCCACAGTCTGTGTTCTTTGGAAATCCCTGAAAATATGTAATATTACATATTTTTTCTCTCCAACCCTTTTCAGAATCAATTACTTGGTTCACAAAGTCTTTCTTCTATTGTTCATCTGTCTGGGCATCAACTTTTATTTTCTGCATTTTTAAAAATTCACTTTGTAAAAATAAGTTCACATTGTTTGAGCAAACACTAATGCTGAACTAGAATATAATTAGATAAATTAATTTCAAAAAGTGCCATCTGAGTACTACCGAGTATAGCGCATATTTTGGTTGATTCATACATTACAGTCCTTGGATGTTCTATTGGTTTTTATTCTGTCACTCTGATTACTGCACATTTCAAGATACTTATTGGAATTTTCTATTTTTTAATCTTGTCTACCTGGAATAGTTTGTTCTCATGTATGATTACATAATGCCCTGTTTACAAAAATCTTTCCTTTAATTATTTTCTTTAAAGCAGATTTCTTCTTTTATTAAAACCACTCAGATGTAAATGGAACAGTAATGCTGTAAAAGTATCAGATTAATTTTGAAATTAAATTTATAATGCTTTTAAATGAAATATCCTCTACTAATACAATACGGGACACTGTATATAATCTTAGGAGCATATTATATAAGATTATCTTAATTACAATATTAGTTTAAGTATTTAATGCTCAAGCTTAACTGTTAACTGGGAAGAAACATGCAAAAAAGAATAGCAAAGCAGTGAGGTACTTTCAATTCTAGCAATAAAAATTGATTACAGTTCAAATGACACCAGACCCACCTACCATGTCTGTTTACTTCAGCTCATCCTATTATTCCTTTTTTACTGCAGCAAGTCTTCCAGCAAAGATTAGCCACTAAAGCTACTCTCCTTTGATTTACCAAAGATCATTCTTCAATTGACCTCTTTGGGAGGTTCCTCAACTACCCAGTGAGCCTATTGTAAACAAACAGCAACAACAACAAAAACAGCTTGTGATCTTTTATCCTGAAGGATAATATGTAAAAGCACATAGTGCTCAGAAGCTGTGTTAGACGATGGTAACTGGGATTCTGCTTTGTCTGTGTTTCTGTCATGGAATTGAATTACTGGTATTTAACTCAAGATGAAGGTCAGTTTAAAACTGTTTGGGGAAGCTGAATAAAAAGACTTTTGGGCAATAAACAATTTCGCTTTCAGAATAAGTATGTTTTTCATTGTTTCCACATAAAAAACAATTTAAGATTTAGTCCCTCAGATAATAAAGGATACATCCAGGAAGAAAACTATGGCTTAAGCTCAGTCCCCATAAAGTATGAATGTATTAACTTTGGTCCCATTTGCATGACAGAAATATTCTAGGTAATTTACTTTCTGGTTGACTACTAAAACACATATGTTCTTGTGTCGCCTTTACATTAAATGATTGAATGGCTTCCACCATTATTAAGCTTTGTCCAAACTTATTTACATGGTATCTAGGTATCTGGGTCCTTTTATCTACTGGGAAAACTGTTCATTGTTCAGTACACAATGACAAGTACACTTCAGTATACTCTGTTCTAACTCCCTGGAGAGAGGCAATAACTTTATCCTTGTGTTACTCTGGATGTAGTTCTATCAGTTCTGTTAAAAAAGTACTTATGTGTATTCCTCTACCACACAACTATAAGCCCTTTGAAGGCAGGATACTCACTCAGATCTTTGAGTTTTTCTAATTTGACTTTCAATTAATGCTTATTTAATTAATTAAAATGTATCATACCTCATCTGTTCTTAATTACTAAAACTGGTCTCATCCATTATTCTACCTTGCTTTAAAAAAATCTTAGAAGATAATTAATAAACCCAGTCCTATAATCAAATTAAGGTAGCCTTTCTAGTCAGGGTGTTTTTGTAAGTTCGTCTATATATTATCCAAAGTTAATGATTAAAAAAAATGCTTTATTCATTGAATTCAATTCAAATTTAGCAAATTCTGACTCAAAAAATGAGCATTATCATTTTGAAAACTAGATATATCCTAAGCAAAATATGACTTCTTGGTTCAAAGAATAAAGGCTTCTAAAGGCTAATAGACTCATAAGATTCTGTGAACATCAAATAGCATATACATCATTTTATGAACAAGGTGTCAACGTATCATAACTACAGAAACTATATTTTCCCTCAAGTGTTCATGAGCAGAGAACACAATTTTAAGTGCACTTAGTTTTCCTCCACACACAAACCTGAAAAATAATTATTTTCTTCAATATATTCAGGCCTCCCAGATTCCTAGGAGAAATTAATAGCTGTATAAATGTCTTAATTTTCTTTAATTATTTTTTCCAATAAATCTTTATTGTTCATTTTATTACAGTTGCATCTCTTTTCCCCCCCCCCATGTCTCCCCTCCTTCCAGTTCCCATCCCATCCACTGCCCTTATCCCCTCCCCGCACTGTCCTCATCCATAGATGTACAATTTTTGTCCAGTCTCCTCCCTCACCCCCTAGCCCCTATCTCCCTGTGCATTGTCATTCCACTACCTTTCTATGCCCCTGATTCTATTCTATTCACCAGTTTATTCTGTTCACCAGACTTTTTTTTATTCACTTGATTTTTAGGTTCACTTGTTGATAGATATGTATTTGTTGTTCATAATTTTTATCTTTACTTTTTCTTCCTCTTCTTCTCAAAGCATACCATTCAGCATTTCATGTAATACTGGTTGAGTGGTGATGAACTCTTTTAGCTTTTTCTTGTTTGTGAAACTCTTTATCTGACCTTCAATTCTGAATGATAGCCTTGCTGGGTAAAGTAATCTTGGTTGTATGTTCTTGCTATTCATCGTTTTGAATATTTCTTGCCATTCCCTTCTAGCCTGCAATGTTTCTGTTGAGAAATCAGCTGACAGTCATATGGGTACTCCCTTTGTAGGTAACTGTCTGCTTTTCTCTTGCTGCTTTTAAGATTTTCTCCTTGTCTTTTGCCCTTGGATTTTAATTATGATATGTCTTGATGTGGTCCTCCTTGGGTTCCTTTTGTTTGGGGTCCTCTGCGCTTCCTGGACTTGCAAGTCCATTTCTTTCACCAGGTAGGGGAAGTTTTCTGTCATTATTTTTTCAAATAGGTTTTCAATATCTTGCTCTCTCTCTTCTTCTGGCACCCCTGTAATTCTGATGTTGGTGCGCTTGAAGTTGTCCCAGAGACTCCTTACACTATATTCATATTTTTGGATTCTTTTTTCTTTTGGCTTTTCTGGCTGGGTGGGTTTTGCTTCTTCATATTTCTTGTCTTTGACTTGATTCTTGCGATCCTCTCGTCTGCTGTTGGATCTCTGTATATTATTCTTTATTTCAGTCAGTGTAAGTTGGTGCCTTGGAATAACTGATTATTAACAGCAATATTCAATTTTAAAAAAATGAAAGGAAAATGCCATTTTTAAAATTAACAATTTGTCAATTAGAACTTATGTTTAAATGAAAGCAATAAAATGTTTTTCTTTGTATTAAGTTAAATTTCTACAAAATTAAAAATCTTGAGCAGAAATGTGTATCAGAGTTAGTTTATAGTTGAAATAAAACAAAATTTTGTATTGGAAAGATAAACTAATCCTAAAATATTTGGTGTAAGCAAATACCTTTACAGCCTATTTGTATCAATTTCTTTTCAGGAACTTTAAAGTGAATTTCCTGTCTTCTGTCATGTAAGTAAACGTTTTACAAAATAATTTTTATTAAAAATCTAAGTGAAGGCTTCCATCATCTTGCTATTTTTAGGCCACACGACATTGCAGCTCTTCATTGTTTACATTTGTAATGAATGACCCATGTAACGAGGACAGAGAATCTGAAATACATTTGTAATAGAGTAGAACTCTTAAATCAAGTACCAGTAAGATGCTCCTTATTCATGGTTGGAGTAGCCTTTCTCTGAACTGGAATTTAATATCTACGTATAATGCAGCCAAATTAAAAAGTACAGCATAGAGCCTAAATTTTAAAATATTATAGCCAATTACAGTAATCAAATAAATTAGTTTGGTGTGTTTTTTCCAAAGGATTGTGCCTTAAAAATTGCAAGTACCCTGGGAGCCTTGATAAATAATGCAGGGACTGAATTTTGTTCCTCATTGGAACAGAATCTGTCTTCTCATTAGACTGCTATATTAGAACTGTGGCTCCAAGTGGATTAAAAATAGAGAACTAGCCTCTGCATCATTTCCTTATGAAGGTTAAATATTTACTCCAAATTATTTTCTCCAAGTTTTGTTTTAAATCATGCCTGTTCAATTTCAAAGAGAAAAGGGACCTTGAGAATATTTTCATTTTTCTGACTCTCAAGTTCCTATAACTTTTCAATCTGACATTTAACTAAAGGTTAAACATCTATTTGGAGATATTTCTTGTCTATCTTGTTTTAGACTCCAAACTCCATGTTTGAAATATTTTTTTTTCCAACTTCAACCCTGTGCGTTTATGAAGTAAATGCATGTGGCCATAACTTTCCTTTTAGAGATGCTGATCAGCAAGGGATAACCAGCCACAGCAAAACCAGCTTGTAAAATATTTTGCCAATAAAAAAGATATTGAAGGTTTTTGTAAATCGGTACATAAATGCCTAGATCGCATTGATACACTTTGTGATGCTTGTGAAACTAGGCCCATGGTATGTTTTAAAGAAATCCTCAGAGCTTAGTTAGCCAAATGGAGACTAATGCTGTAATTACTGAAGATATAAAATGTAATACTATTAAATTAGGTTGCATTTATTGAGTATTAAATATATGCTATGTAATTTGGATGCTGTGTCCCAATTACACAGCTGGACTTAGCATGGAGTATAAGTTGTCCAATTATACACAGCTTGCATGTAGGAATTTTGATATTTAAAACCTGCTTATTCTCTAAGCTAGACTGCTTCCAAGAAGAATACCAGGGTACAAATACAAGCAAACTGATAACATTTAAATAAGAAAACATGCCAAAGCAAGCCAAGGATTTCAGTCATGATGTTCCTGAGTGTTTATTTTTAAAAACTGAACCTACAGAGAAGTAGGACGATTAGCAAAATTAAAACTGTATGAAATATTGACTAGATTCATCAGGTATTGACAGTTTTGCCATACTTGCTTTCTGCCATCCCCACGCAGTATTTTTCTCTGTATCATTTGAAAGTAATTGCAGACATTATGGAACAAAATCCCACAATATTTTAGCCTGTATATTCTAAAAGCTTTGATTTAACAATATAAAAATGTCTGAAATTTAACAGGCAAAAAGCATCACTGAGTTTCCCTTGATACACTCAGCGCTAGGTGGTAAATTTGGTAAATTTTCAATCAACTTGTCTGTTTTGTAAAAAGCAAAGTTTAGTATAACAGAGGTTTACTTACATATTTTTGTCTGCACAGATGCAAATGGATTCTACCTTTGTAAAAAGATAACCTTGATGACTATCATTTATTGCCTTGGTCTTGTACCTAACCAAGCAATATTATCTTAACATTTCTTTATCAATGTGCCTATAAAAACACAGATAGTTATATAACATTTACTCTAACTTTAATATTCTACTGATTCGTCATTAATTGATGAGCTAGATACATGTTTTGACAGATGTATTTGTAAATGAGTTATGCTTTTAACTTCTTAAAATACTTCAGAATAATGATCTGATCTAATATATAGCCCTTATTTAAATTTCCCCAAGTGTTTCAACAGTATTCTGTATAGTTCTTTGCTTCTTTATTTGTTTGAACATTTTGATCCAGGAATCAGTCAAGAGCCTGCATTGTAATTGTTTTACATGTCTCTGTAGTTCCCTTCCATGTGGGAGAACAATCCCTCCATTTCACCCTGTCTACTTCATTCTGGATTCTTTTTCTTGATACTAATTTTTTTTCTTTTAGGAATGCTACCTAATCATGTTATACAATGTTCCCCACCTGGATTTATCTGAGTGTTTAGTCAGAATTAAATGAAGGTTAAATAATTTTGGCAAGAATGCTACAGGTGATGTTGTATATTTGCTATCATATCAGATTTACATAATGCCAGTTTGCCTCCTTTTTGAAGATACTAAGGTTAATCATGAGGTTACAGTGATTTCTGTGGGATTTCTCCATTGTAAATGTGTATTTTATTGCACACATTTATCAGCATGTGGGGGTTACTTTGAGACTATGGAAAGAAAGAAAGAAAGAAAGAAAGAAAGAAAGAAAGAAAGAAAGAAAGAAAGAAAGAAAGAAAGAAAGAAAGAAAGAAAGAAAGA
>PVJC01005615.1:0-25000 GCA_004026665.1 Murina feae
GGATACCTTTCAGCATTTCATATAATACTGGTTGGGTGGTGATGAACTCTTTTAGCTTTTTCTTGTCTGTGAAGCTCTTTATCCGACCCTCAATTCTGAACGATAGCTTTGCTTGGTAAAGTAATTTTGGCTGTAGGTTCTTGCTATTCATCACTTTGAATATTTCTTGCCACTCCCTTCTGGCCTGCAAAGTTTCTGTGTTGAAATATTTTAACCTCTCACCAATAGCCACTCTGGCTGCGTATGTAACGGAAGACCAGATACATTTTGTACTCTTGGTTCCATAGATTGCCTAGTGTCTAGGTATCACAGTAACTCAATTTCTTAATTTTTTTTCTCCCTTATAAACAGTATTGCATGTCAACTCTGCACAAGGCAATGTTTAAGAATGAAGCTGGACCCAAATGTGGATACAATCTCCAGCCTCCAAATTGTTGAACATACAATTTTATGGACATAAAACTTTCATTGTATTTTATGTACTACTAGAAGCCCAGTGCAAGAGATTCGTGCACTCAGAGGGGCGGGGGGTCCTTCAGCCCAACCTGTGCCCTCTCTCAATCTGGGAACCCTCTGGGGATGTCCCACTGATGGCTTAAGGCCTGCTCCTTGCTGCCTTGGAGTGTGGGAGAGGCTCCCACCATTGCCGCTGTGTTTTCCAGCCATGAGCACAACTTCTGGGCTTCTGGCTGGGCACTGCTCCCCCTGTGGGAGATCACTGACCACCAGGGGACAGCTCCTGCATTGAGTGTCTGCCCCCTGGTGGTCAGTGTGCATCATAGTGGCTGGTCATTCTGCCATTGGGCCAATTTGCATATTACCCTTTTATTATATTGGACTAGGGGCCCGGTGCATGAAATTCATGCACTGGTGGGGGGGGCCCTCAGCCTGGCCTATACCCTCTAGCAGTCCAGGAGCCCTCGGAGGATGTCCACCTGCTGGCTTAGGCCTGTGCCCCAGAGGGATCAGGTCTAAGCCAGCATTTGGACATTCTTCTCGCAGTCTGGGATCCCTTGCTCTTTACCACTCGCCTGCTTGCCGCTCCTTACCGCTTGGCTCACTGCTCCTTAGCGCTGCATTAGAGGTGGGAGAGGCTCCCACCACTGCCATTGCACTCGCCAGCTGTGAGCCTGGCTTCTGGCTGAGCAGTGCTACACTTGTGGGAGCACAGTGACCACCAGGGGGCAGCTTCTGCATAGAGGATCTGCTCTCTGGTGGTCAATGCACATCATAGCAACTTGTTATTCTGCCATTCAGTTGATTTGCACATTGGGCTTTTATTACATAGGATTCCTAGGGCCTAACCAATGATAGCAAGTCCTTTGAAAGTGTGCATCGTTATTTCATTCATTTCTGAGTGAGCAAAGGACAATGTCTTAATACACATAAATGTGCAGAGATTATTTTAGATTACTATGCCCATAGTACATAATCAGTAGATATTTGTTTTGGAGGTTGAATCATGATGGTAACTCAGTGACTTGCTTCCTAGAGTGGCATCACTAAGAAAAAGGGAAATGGACATCCTAGCTTGTTTAGAGTTAAAGTCAGAGACCAAATTCAAGTCCTACTGCTAAACAGCTGTGTGTCCTGGACGACACTCTTACTCTCACCGAACACCCATTTCTCTTCTGCAAAGAGAAGTGGAAACCCTCTGTCACTTAGTGATTGTAAAGTTTAAGTAAAAACACATGTAACATTTATAATGCCATGGTTCATAAATTAAATTCATGCAAAACTATGAGCAGAGTGAATTAATTAGCTAACAAATGATAACTTGTCTTACAATTTTCTCTCCTTGACAACACAATATAATAAACACCATGGTAGTAATTCTGGATTGGAGTACAGAATTGGCTCATGAATGTAAACTGATTACATTATGTCAGTCTTGCATAAGGGCATCATTTTGCCTCACAGAATATCAAAGAAACTGAAAATTATTACTTATTTTTGAGGGGTTTTCATAGGTTTTATTTAGACTCATTTTATAAATCCTGATCCTCAATAGCATTATCTTGTCTTCATCATTAATAAACATTTGAGATAATGAGTCACCATCTTTACTATATTAATTAATGGAATTTTTGCTTTTAATTCATATAAGTTGAATTAAATTCTACTAAATTAATATGGAATCCCTGTCCTTGTATTGAAAATGCTGCAAAAAAATATGCTCCTTCAAATATTTTGGGGATCTATTCTGTTCTACACAGTGTGTTAGAAGACTATGATCTCATTTAGTCCTCATGTCAACCTTTCAAATGAAGTATTACTGTATCCATTTTGTAGATGAGAAACTGAATATTATAAATATCTGTATTTTTTTTCACACATATTGGAACTCAATGTAATTGGACTTCCATTGTCACCTATATATGGAAAATTCACCAACAAATTTCATGAGTATGGTCTGTCTTGAACATGTCTTTCTGGTGCTTATGAAATGCCTGATGCATAGTGGATGGTCAACACATTTTTTTCTATATGTATAAATGAATCATGCATTTAACTGTGGAAACAAAGTGAATGGTAGGTCTCTATGACCCCACCATCGGCTTTTAAGGGCATGGCGCTAAATTCTCTCTCTCCAATGTATTCTCCTTTTACTTTTCCAGTACTCTGACCAATGTGTGATAAACTCATGACCTTTGGAGTCTGAACCAGATCTTGGATTAGAATACCATCTTAACAAGTTTATTCACTCATTCAACAAAATGAAAGACACGATGTCAGATATTGATGATGGCTAAATATCAATAGCCTGTAAAGTAAATATTGGGCAACTACCAGATTTTGAAGGGGCTTATATAGCATTATTTCTCAAATTTCTCTGTTTAATAGAAACCAGGGGCTTGTTATAAAAGCATAGATTCAGAGGAATGACTCCTTTTCCAAACACATTCCCTGTGCTCATGGAGCTCCTATTCTGGTGAGAAGGAGAGGAAATAATAAACCATTGGGGTAAGGACTCTGAAGGAAGAAGATGCTCTATGAGATGCAGCTATGAAGACCCACATGCTCTGTGAATACAGCAACCCATCCTTGAGATAGCAGGAGAGAGTCTGACTGCGGAGTTGATGTTTAAACTGAAGGATGAGAAAATAACACCATGTGAAGAACTGTTTGGAAAATGTTGAAGGTAGAGGAAATGTAGGTTCAAAATGTCCTAGCTAAGAGAGACACATGTGTTTAAGGAATCCGAGAGGGTCAATGCATCTAGAGCATCGTGAGCAAGGCAAGGGGAAATCTGATGTGAGGACAGAAAAGATTATCCACATCACTTCAATGAAAAATAAAAGACTTTGCATTTGGGGCATTTTACTTACTTATTGCATCATCTATTTGGGGTATAGATTTTGTTCCAATGTTTCAGTAGTGGAATTGCCCACATTCTAGCATCCATTAAGATGTTATATTTGTACTAGGAAAAGGATTGGTTTAATATTTCGTAGTTCATAGTCTTTTTTGTGTTTTTATGCAGCATTTGTTATATAATACTCAATTTTTGACTCTGATAAAAAGGCTATTCCAAAAATGACATTTAAGTAGTGTAGTAAGGAGATCTTATTAGTCCATATATTATTTGAAATATATTATATGATATTATGTTATTAAATTGGGGGTTATTATTTCATGAAAACATTAAAGGTAGAAAATTATTGAGTGCCAAAATCAATAAGTTATCAGGAAAGCAATAATGAAGTAAAATAAGAGCTAGTCCTTAAAAATAAAGATTCTCAGATCATAGAGATGAAATTTTAAAAATACATGGTCAAATATCTACCAAAAAATAAATTCTCTTCACATTAAAATGGTTTGACAAAGATATCAGTGATTATATTTGATCAGAAATGGATACAATCTCATTCTGAATGGTCACAACTTTTAAGTAATAGGAAACATTCCAGCTGGGTGGATATGCCTATATAATCCACATAAGAGAACAATTTCATGGTCACAGACAGAGGCAGAGGAAAACAAGATATTACATTAATGTGAAACTTTATCCAGAAATCACATTTTGAATTAAGAAAAACTACTTGTAACAAATATACTTTAAAATATAATGTAAAATATCTATCTCAGAAGATTAAATTTTCAAAGGTAATTTTTAACCAAGGGTATCAAGCAATGCTTTTAGCATTTACAAATGTTGTAATATAATACAATTCATTTGAGACTGACACATCAACGTAATTTGTAGATATTGACAGCCTAACTTTCAGACAAGTTCATGGGGGGAAATCATCATTATAAAGACCTTTGTTTTTACATTCGTAACATTCTATTGAATATGAGAACTACCTGAAAATAATAAGAAAATAATTAAAGTCCCTTTCTTATTTATTTCAAACACACACACACACAAATAAACATGGGGCTCCATATATTAAATACTTGTTTTAGAGTCAGTTTTTTTCACTGGATCTTCAATACTGAACAATTACTTAATTCACCTCAAGGAATGAAAAATAAATCAATCGCCCTGACCTGTTTGGCTCAGTGGATAAAGAGTCGGCCTTTGGACTCAAGGGTCCCGGGTTGGATTCCGGTCAAGGGCATGTACCTTGATTTTGGGCACATCCCCAGTAGGGGGTGTGCAGGAGGCAGCTCTTCGGTGTTTCTAACTCTCTATCCCTCTACCTTCCTCTCTGTAAAAAATCAATAAAATATATTTACAAAAAAGAAAAATAAATCAATCAACAAGGATTTGTATAGCACTTTTGGAGTGCTCAGCACTGGGCTGCTTGCTGTGGAAAAAAGAGGATGAGTCAGAGTGAATCACTGCCTTCAAGGAGATTACAGCTCAATTGGGGGGTTGCATTAGCTTAATAGAAATGATTTGGAAATAATGCAATAAGGAGTGGCGATGATTGGAAAAGTTTTATAAAACAGCTAAGCAAGGCTTGACACACAAATAGGATTTTGAAAGTCTAGAATATAAGGAAAGGAAGATGAACACTTCTTGAGTCCTACTTGGTACTGAGCATCTTTGCTGAATATGTATATTAACTCTCATAGCAGCCCTGTGACGTAGACAATTCATTTTGAGGTTGAAGAAACTGAAGCTTAAAGGAGTGAGCGGAGACGGTGGCCTGCCCAGCAGGCGGTGCGCGCCCCTCCCTGTGCACCCGAGCCCGCCCCACCTTCCAGGTTCTCATAGCGCCCGGGTGGCAGTTGGCAACCGACAAGAGGCGGTTGGCGACAGGGACCTGGATGGCGACATGGCAGCGGCACTACTTGTGGTTCTGGGGTTCGCCCTGCTGGGCATCGAGAGCGGCTCTGGAGCGGGCAGCAATATCTCGACTGCCATACTGTTCGAGGGTTCCAAAACACGCCTCACCTGCACCTTGAATTCCAGTGACACCCACATCCTGGGACACCGCTGGACCAAAGGGGACCTGGTGCTGCAGGAGGACTCGGAGCCCGGCCTGACCACGGAGTACGAGGTAGCCCCAGAGGAGCGCTCGGGCCAGTACACCTGCACCTTCCTCTCGGAGCCCGCAGGCAGGACTGCCCGCGTGACCTTGAACGGGCCCCCCAAGGTGGAGGCCGTGGCCAAGTCAATGCTGGGCATCGAAGGGGAGAGGGCGGTGCTGGCCTGCGAGTCCAAGTCCTTCCCCCCGGTCACTGAGTGGGTGTGGTTCAAGGTCAGCGAGGCCGGGGACCAGGTGCTCAAAAACAAGTCCCGGAAAACGTTCGTGGTGTCCTCGGAGACCAGGACGGAGTTGCACCTGATGGAGCTCGACGTGAAGGCAGACCCTGGCCAGTACGCCTGCAATGGCACCAACACGGAGGGCGTGGGCCAGGCCATCATCACGCTGCAGGTGCGCAGCCGCCTCATTGCCCTGTGGCCCTTCCTGGGCATCCTGACCGAGGTGGTCGTGGTGGTCACCATCGTCTTCATCTATGAGAAGTGTTGGAAGCCGGAGGAGGTCCTGGGGGTGGAAGACACGGGCTCTGCTCCACCAAAGAGCAGCGGGCAGCACATGAATGACAAAGACCGGCAGGATGCCGACTGAGCGAGTCAGAGGTCACCGATCACAATGCCTGGCATCCTGCCGGCCCCAAGCAAGTCCTGTCCCATCACCGCAGCTCTGTGTGACCTGGTACAGCCTGACTTCAGGGCCGCCCCTCAGAGGATCCCCTCACTGCCCCTGCCATCCCCACGCTGGGAGGTGGGGGGAGGGTCTGGGTGACCCTCAGGGAGTGGCAGTCCCATTCCCACCAGGGCCCATGGTGACTGAAGAAACCCCCTCCCCACCTGGGCCTGAGGCTTCTTCCTCCGTAGCATCCTGACTCACATAGGAGCCCCCAACCCCAGCTGTCTGCTCACCAATAAAGGCACTGCTGACCCATTTTCAAAAAAAAGTGAACAAATTTGCCTGCAGTCCACAGTCTGTGCATGGCCACACCTGTTTAAATGCAGGCCACTCTTGCTCCAAACTCTCTGATGCTTTCCAATCACAGTGTTCCACAGATAACATTATGGAGAAGAAAGAGGCAAGGAAGGGCTTTCGTGAGAGAGAGAAGAGGGAAAAACAAAACAAAACTGAATACCTACTCAGATGTGACATTTCCCTCATAAATACTTCTGATTTCTTGGGCTATTTTACCTTATTAGTGGAATAATTTCCATAAATGTGTCTCTTCTAACTCAGAAAACAGCATTGATCTACATCTAGTTCAAGCCATCCTTGAGTTCTTTTGTATATTCACTACATCTGCCTCTAATGTATCTATATCTGTGCTTGTGTCTGTATAGCTAAGCCATATTTATTTCTAAGTTGATATCTATCTGTATTCATATCTAAACACACACAACTTCAAATCTACATCTATTTCTATATCAATTTCTATGTGCATATCTTGATCTCTAAACCTATAAAGTAGTTCTATTTCCATAAATGTGTATTTAAATCTCTATCTTGACTTAAATCTAAACTTACATAGGTCTCTCTCTAAATCTATTTCTACATCTACTATATTTATATCTGTACCTACACTTGCACCTGTCCTAAACTTTTACCCTCACCTATGTCTGCACTGGATCTAAGCTAGTTTAGGTCATCATCATCATCATCTCATACTTGGGTTACTGTGATAGTCTCTAAACTTACCTTCTGCCTGCTATTTTTGAAACTTTATAATATTTTGAATATATAAATTACCTTGTGCCAATTTCAAAAGTTTACAATGCCTTCCCTCATGCTAATAATAGCATCCAAATTCCTGCCCATGGCCAATTGACTCTACTTTTCCTGTCTCATCTCCTTAAAGTTTCTGCCTCGGTCTTCAAGCTCCAGCTACACTGGCCTTCATGCTTTTCTCAAATACATCAATCATTTATGCCTCAGGGTCTTGTACTGCTATTTCCTCTGCCTAGCGTGGAATGCTTTCAGAAGTTAACATTTTAGTTTTTTGTTGCTTGTCATCCAGGACTCAGTTCAAGTGTTGCCTCCTGAGGAAAGGTATCCTTGATCACTCAACCTCATGGCAGGGACTCTGTGGTCTGGTCGATTAGAGGTGGCCATGTATGCTCTGGCACTTCTGCCATTGAGAGGTGGGGTCCATGCCACAACTCCTCAAGTGTGGGTGGGATCTGTGCTGCTCACATAAAGAGGATAGGGCAGGGATGATGCTCTAAGTTGTGGCCTTTATAGACCTGCAATGTTCACTCACACTTAGAAGCAAGTTGCCATGTAATTAGTGTAACCCCCTCTGACAACCATCTTGTAAGAAGCCCCAGCCACAAGGACAGACTGTGGAGAATGAAATAATCTGTGGAAAGAAAAAGGAGAAAGGAAAGGAGAGAAGGGAGCTAGGAGGTTTAAAGAGAGAGAGAGAGGCTCTGAGGGACTAGACATATTTTTGGAAGTGGATCTTCCTGTCCCAGTTGCTACTGTGTGGGTCACAGAAAAAACACGCAGCTGAATCCTTCTAGAATTTTCAACTAACAAAAAGTAATAAAACATAATGTTGTTTTAAGTCACTAAGTTTTAAGTAGTGTGCTACATAGCACCAATTAACCAGACACATGACAAGTATGATTTGACACATTATCCTTTCAATTTCCCTACTAGTTAACACTGCAAATGTCCATCCTCCCTTCTTTATGCCGTTCTCCCTTCCCTTCCTTTTACTGATTTTCTTCCTACCTCTTTTTTCCTTCTTTTTCTTTGTTACCAGGTTACTATCTAAACTCTTTAGATTACAAACCCCACATGATTAAAAACTTTGTGTATCTCTTTCCTCACTGAGCTTTGGAATGTAGAAATGTGCCTCACAGATGTTTGAAATCAGTAAATATTTATTGAATAAATGAAATAAACCTGAGCATTTAATTATGCTACCTACACGGGGTTGGTAGTTACTCTATCAAATTACAACATCATTCCTATACATAAATACACAAACAAAAATCCCAACCTAAATACTTCCAAATATAAATGTGGAAGAAACACATGATATATGCTGTTCTGTAGTTCTACAAGAGATGGGTCTCAGCAAAACAGGATGCTTGAATTAGCTGGCAAATTACTGCTCTTTGGTATGAGACTTCAGTGGGATTACTAAATGGTTAGCTCAGTGCCATAATGAGCTTCAAAGGAGCAAATAATATCCACAGATTTTAAAGTAGCTTAAAATACATCCTTTGCCTCCTCAGTACTAGGTCTTATAGCTGGCAGAGCTCCATCCCCCTTTTCATCAGCCTCATGATGACCTGGACCAGGCCATGTGGATCCTGGCTGCCCAGCTGCCTCTGATCTGAGGAGCTGACACAGAAATAATCCCCATTGCTCACAGATGACTCCCCACAAGAGCAGAGTTAGCACTGCTCTACAAATACCGGCTTGGGGCCATTTGAGAACTCCTGCTGCGGAGAAGATGAGGTTTCCAAGATGTAAGAAGAGCCCCTTTCACATCGTCACCCTTTGTGTTTAGTACAAAGACAGAAAAGATAGTAGAACAGTAGAGAGAGGTTCCCATCACCCACAACATCACTACACTGAGCTAGTCACTTCAGCGACACTTCCTAAGGTTCCTGCCCAACCTGTACCCTATGTGCTGCCCCTAGGAAATGCTCTCCCGCCTCTAAGGTCACAGAGGTGAGTCACTCCAAGCTTCTTCAGTGTGCTGTGTAAGCTCCAGGCTTTTGCATAAGCTATTTACTCTAACTGAAACTTTTTAACATTTCCCTTCCTCCCCTCCCTCAAATCAAGGTCTCTGCTTCCATGTCTTTTCCTCTGGAAGACTTTACTATTCAAGCAAGTAAGTAAAGTTGTGTATCTCTGCTACACATTTTTATTACATCACTTATAACAAGGGACATCCCTGCACTTACACAGCCAGTCCAGGGATGCTTGTGTTCTCCGTGATCCATCCACCAATCCACTGTAGAAAGTGCTCTCTGGTGTTATTTTGTAAGTCAATAAAGGCAGAAATCAGGTTTATTGTGTTTGTTTATGAATATAGCATAATACCAGGCAAAGAGCAGACATTCAGTATCAGTAGTTGAATGACTGGTGAACGGATGGATTGCTGGGATGCTAGATTGGTGGGCATTTAGTTCTGTCCAGAACATTTATGGAGACATGTGGGTCCATGCCAAAAGGTTCTTGAAATGTGGTCCCATCCAAAATGTCCGTGGAGACATTTGGTCCCAGCTGACCCATCTATCTAACCCCATGTGCCATTACTAGTTAAGGTACTGAGGCAAGAAGAGTTATAATTGTCAATACAGCCACAACACAATTATTGGACTAAGAAAACAGGGTAGTACAGTATTTTTTAAAAAGGTATTAATTCTATGAACCAAAAGGATAAATGTTGCAGGCTATTTGAACCCAGGGAGGTTTTATATGTGTAAATATTGTGGGCAGGACCAAATAGCAAGGACCATTTGGTATGGCCCAAATATGCTCATGAACGTTTTGGACAGGATCACATGTCCTGCAAGGAAGATGTTATCTTTTATTGATTCCCCACCCCCCTTAGATTTGGAACAATATCCCTAGTGAAGGTGAGATTCTTCATGCCTAAATTATTTTTTATCCTGATAGATAACTAATATGTTCAATTGCAGCTTTAGTTTCACCTTTTTGTAGACCAATCCTGACTTGAGGCAGAAAACACATATGAATTTCCATTCTCATACTCATAATTTTTTAAAATTTCTTTATTGATTACATATGTGTCCTTATCCCCACATTACCCCCATCCCCCACCATTTATGCCCTCACCCCCCTGTTGTCTGTTTTCATTGGTTAGGCCTAGATGCTTGCATATAAGTCCTTTGGTTGATCTCTCCTCCTTATCCCCACCCTCTCCTACCTTCCCTCTGAGGTTTGATGGTCTGATCAATGCTTCTCTGTCTCTGGATCTGTTTTTGTTCATCATTTTATGTTGTTCATTATGTTCCATAAATGAGTGCTATCATGTGATATTTATCTTTCTTTGACTGGCTTATTTCACTTAGCATAATGCTCTCCAGTTCCATCCATGCTGTTGCAAATGGTAAAACTCCTTCTTTTTTACCGCAGTGTAGTATTCCATTGTGTATATGTACCACAGGTTTTTAATCCATTCACCTGCTGATGGGCACTTAGGCTGTTTCCAAATCTTAGCTATGGTGAATTGTGCTGCTATGAACATACGGATGCATATATCCTTTCTGATTGGTGTTTCTAGTTTCTTGGGATGTATTCCTAGATGTGGGATCACTGGGTCAAATGGAAGTTCCATTTTTAGTTTTTTGAGGAAACTCCATACTGTTCTCCACAGTGGCTATACCAGTCTGCATTCCCACCAGCAGTGCACAAGGGTTCCTTTTTTGAATTTCTTACAAAATTGTCCTTCCTACCCAGGACTCTAAGGCCTTTGGTGCTAACTGCTAGAATCCTAAGTACATCCTTTTAGGGTGTTCCATTGTGATAAAAGGAACTTGACACACTTAATTCAAGCCTGAGCCTCTCTTGCATGTTCTGATTGAAACTTGTTTCAGTATCTGGCTCAGCCCTTAGCACATTGCAGGCACTTATTAATTGATAGTATTATCATTGTGATGCTTGATTACCAGTCAATGGTCAAATCACCTGGGCAGTTTCTTTTCCCTGTGACTTTTGTGTCCACTCCTTACATTTCCATTTCATTTTAAACTGGTCCAAAATCTTCATCCTGACCCTAATTCATAAACTCAGGTTTTCCTGTCCCTGACTTAAAAAAAAAAGATTCCTATTTGTTTCTTTTTCAGCAACTACAGATTATTTCTGCCGAGGCAGGATGTAAGAGTCAGGATATAAAAAGGCAAAGAGAATACCCAGTTACCTGTTGGAACCCCCAGTTACTTTTTGAATCACTTTCTTAGATGATCATTTAGAATGAGAATAGAGGTAATTGTGATTGTTAGATACTGTTGCTATGTTCCCCAAATTGGAACACTAATATTAGAGACATTTTTTCTGAGGATCTCTAACCTCTAATAGTTAAGAGCTTAAATTCTAGAGAAAGACCAGTAAGTTTTGGAGAACAGATTTTCTACCTGTTAGTACTAAAAACTTGAAAAAACATATTGAATCTCTAAGTCTTTTTTTTCCTCTTTTGTCAAATGGGCCATCAATAATAGTACCTTCCTCCTAGGGGTGTATTCAGGACAAAGTAAAATGACATGATAGCAAAAGACTACTGGCAAGTCTGTTCTCCCAGGTCATTCTGTCTACCTGTGATTACAATTTCTTGCTTGGTCCTAACATCTGTCCCAAGGTTTGTCTAGGTGGGTTTGGTCCAAGTACTATCCCTGTATTAACTGAAGACACACTCATATTATTGGTCTTCTGGCTCTTTTGGGAACTGTATTTTGCATAAATGCCAATATTTTAGTACTTTCTGAATCCATTTGCTCGGGTAGTCTGATCACAGTAACAAATATTCTCTTTGTAATTCTGTTGTTTCCTGGGCAACCTCTCAAATGAACTGGACTGTTTATTTTTTATTTAAAACACACACACACTATAAATGAAATTATTATTTTAAAAAAGTTTTCCTAATGGGAGTTCTACTTCTTGGAGATAGGGTAGACATACTTACTTCATCATCTTACTTAGTACAACTAAGAATACTGGATATAGCCCTAACCAGTTTGGCTCAGTGGATAGAGCATCAGCCTGTGGACCCAAGGGTCCCAGGTTCGATTCTAGCCAAGTGCATGTTCCTTGGTTGTGGGCACATCCCCAGTGGGGAGTGTGCAGGAGGCAGGTGATCGATGTTTCTCTATCGTCCACATTTCTGGCGCTCTATCCCTCTCCCTTCCTCTCTGTAACAAATCAATAAAATATATATATTTTTAAAAAGAATACTGGATATAATAAACTGGAAATAATATATAAAACAAATAAAGAAGACTAAAATATATAGAAAAGATAATAGATTCACAAGAAAATTTAGGATATTGGGAATAACATGGGGTTCAGTTACCTGGGTGTTCTCTTTGCCTTTTGTATCCTGACTCTCAGCAGATGAAGTTAGCAATCTGGAAACACCAGCAACACAAACACAGCCCCAACAAAAGCCTGTTCTCTCTTGCCAAAGGACTAGGGAAAGGGGCAGCCTAGCAAGACAGGAAACTGTTGGACAGCAACTGCTCTAAGAACACAGAAAGTTAAAGAACACAGACATGTCTCTAGCCCTACCCTACCTATGCCAGCAAAAGCTGACAGTACCCACTTGAGGATGTAACAAGGAACTCGAATACCCTCCCCGGGGTGGAGTTGGAGAAGGCAGGCGGGAGGCAGAGTTTTAATTCCTGCTGGCCAGTAAGAAGGTCCCCGCCTATGGGTCAGTGCAGACTACATGGAAGCACAGACTTCCACTGAACTCAGGAGTAATGTTCCAACTCCCCACTCATGTGGGGAGCCCTAATAGAGAAGGGAACCTTTAATCATCACCCAGTGGTAACAAGGTCACCCCCACTGCTGTCAGTGGACATCATATGCAGAATCAGAACCCATACTTCTGCCCAGCAGTAATGAGGCCTCCCAAACTTTGGTGTTGATGAAAGCTGAGTGGCAAATCTGGAATTCTATCTGTATTTGGCAATATGTGAGTGGGTTTTTCTCTGACAGAATATGTCACCAAAATTCCAGAAAAATGAAAAGTTTAATAATATCAAGAAGTGCCTAACATAATGTAAATATGTCCAGGGTTCAATAAAAAATCACTTGTCATATCAAGAACCAGAGATACCAAAATGAATGAAAAAAAGATATGAGATGCCAATGCTGATATAACAGAGATGTTAAAGTTATCCAACAAAGAGCAAAGATTTTAAAGCAGCCACAATAAAATGCTTTAATGAGCAATTATAAACATGCTTGTAAGAAATAAATAGAAAACCTCAGCAAAGAAAAAGAAACTATAAAGAAGAACTAAATTGACATTTTAGAACTGAAAAATACAATTACTAAAACAAGAATCTCAGTGAATAGGCTCAATGACAGAATGAAGGGAACTGAGAAAATTATCAATAAATGGAACAGAGTAATACAAATTACCCAATCTGAACAGCAAAGAGATATAAACAATAACAAAAGCAAACAAAAAAGGTAATAGAATCTTAAGAATCTGTGGGACTATAACAAAAGACCTAACATTTATGCCATTGGAGTTAAAGAAAAAGAGAAGAAAGAGGACAGGGCTGAAACATTTATATATAGAAATCATGACCAAAAACTCCCTAAATTTGTTAAAGAAATAAACCTACAGATTTAAGAAAAATGAGTGAACACCAAACAGAATAAACCCAAAGAAATCCATGCAGACATATAATTAAACATTGACAACCTAAAAACAAAGAAAAAAAATATTGAAAATGGCCAAAGGGAAAATAATACCTTACCTGTAGGGTAAAAACAATTAAAATTATAGCTGACTTCTCATCAGAAATGATGGAGACCAAAATGAAAAGGCACAATATTTTTAAGTGATGAAAATAAAGAAGAACTGTCAAACTAGAAGCCTATAACCAGAAAATATAATATTCAGGATAAAATAAAAATAAAAACATTCTTAGATAAGAAAAAACTAAGAGACTATTTCATTTTCAGACCTATTCTAAAAGATTTACTATAGAAAGTACTATAAACACAATAGATATTGCAAAATAAGCAACTCTGGAACATCAGTAAAGATGAAATAATAAGATAAGAAAATGTAAAAAATATACAATGAGCTTTCTTTTTTCTTTTACGTTCTCTAATATTTTTTATGACTAAATCTAAAATTTAAACATTGTGTGATGTAATCCTAAATACAGGGTGTTTCTCTAAAACTGTATGCACACTTTAATAGCTGATAGCTCAATTTTGAAAATGAAATGTACTTTAATAAACACTGCCTTTATAGTTATTCAAAGTGTGTGCATACATTTTTTGTGACAACCTATAAAAGCTGAGGACATATTTTAGACAATTATATTATAGAGGCCCAGTGCATGAAATGCTTGCATTTGGGGGCAGGGGTCCCTCAGCTCAGCCTGCTCCCTCTTCAATATGGGACCCCTTGGGAGATGTCCAACTGCCTGCCGGTTTAATGAGCAAACCAACAGTTGGACTTCCCTCTCACAATCTGGGACCACTGGCTCCTAACCACTCACTTGCCTACCTGCCTGATCGCCCCTAACCCCTCTGTATTCCTGCCTGATCACCCCTACCTTGCCCTCCTTCCCTCCTGATAGACCTTAACTTGCTCCCCTGCCTGCCAGATCACCCCTAACCACCTCTGCCTCAGCTCCTGGCCTATGCTGCAGTCTGGCCTTCCTCTATAGGAGGCAACCTAGCAGATCAGGGGAAGGCACCACCCACATTACTCTGCTGCTGCTGCCCTGAGCCTTTGCCCTCACAACTGCTGCTGCTTTGTCGAGAAGGTCATCCAGAAGGTCGTCCTGAAGATGTTGGCCCTAATTACCATATTATCCTTTTATTAGTATAATTAGAGATGTCAAAAGAAACTAAAGGTAAAGTTGTAATACTTTATTTAAACTTGTAAAATAATGACACAAGTAGACAGTGATTTTATACACACACACATATATATATTTGTGTATGTATAAATATATCTAAACTAATAAAAGTGAAATAGTAAAATTAACCGTTTCTTCGAGCGGGGTAAACCACGCCCACCAGCCAATCAGAGTGAAGGTATGCAAAATAGTCCAGTCAAGATGGCGGAGGCGGGAGCCGGGAGCCGGAAAGAAGCCACAGACTGCGGCCTAGCCGGGCAGACTGGAGGCCTCTGCCGCAAATAGAGGCGGCAGCGGAGGGAGGGTGCAGCCAGCCAGCCCGGGGACTGTGATGGGCCTGGGTGGGTCCTGGGGCACACACGAACGGAGGCTGCTAAGCCTCCGAGCGACCCACTCAGGCCCATCTCGGGGGAAGCAGGACCAGCCAGCCGAGGGGCTGCGATCGGCCTGGGTGGGTCCCGGGGCGCGCCCACACACACACACACACACACACACGGAGGCTGCTAAGCCTCCGCGCAACCTACCCAGGCCCATCTCACCCAGGCCCATCCCACCCAGGCCCATCGCAGCCAATGCAGGGGTGGGACCAGCGCCGTCAGGGAGGCTGCGATGGGCCTGGGTGGGTCCCCTGGCACACACGCAGGGAGGCTGCTAAGCCTCCGCGGGACCCACTCAGGCCCATCGCTACCGGGGCGGGGCCGTTGGCCCAGGGACTGTGATCAGCCTCCGTGGGTCCTGGAGCACACCGCTTGGAGGCTGCTAAGCCTCGGAGCGACCCACTCAGGCCCATCGCAGGGGAAGCAGAACCAGCCGGCAGGCCCAGGGACTGTGATCAGACTGGGTGTGTCCGGGGCACACACGCACAGAGGCTGCTAAGCCTTCTTCAAACCCACCCAGGCCCATCGCAGCCAATGCGGGGGTGGAACCAGCCGGCTGCCCCAGGGGCTGCAATGGGCCTGGGTGGGTCCACGGGCACACACGCAGGGAGGCTGCTAAGCCTCTGTGCATGTTTCCCACGACCCACCCAGGCCCATCGGAGCCGCAGCAGTGGTGGGCTGGCTGGGCAGCTGGAGGATTTAATGAGGGAAGCTTTAGTGAGGGAAGGAGAGCTGCTCCCTTTCTCTCTCACATACGCCTCCTGGGTCCACTCTCTCGCTGGCTCCATTTTCTCTTACACAGAGGCAGGGGTCTCCTGTGAGAGGCCCTATCTCCCTTCAGAGCTGGGGTGAACCCCCAGGGGAGCAAGGAGATGGAGAGATGGGCAGGGGGCAGGCGGAGCAGCAGCCAGGGAGAGTTTGGGGGAAGTAACCAGGTGGGGGAGAGGTGCAACAGGATGGAGGGAAAAATTTTATAAAAGAGTCAGTGGACAGCAGAGTTAAAAAAAAGAGGTTGTATGAATGAACTGTGGGGCCTATAATGAAAACCAAGTATAGTTGTGTACTGGGGACAGATTTTAAAAGTAGAAGTCAAAAAAGAAAAAAAGATAAATGATAGTGGATAATTAGGCAGGTAGATAGATAGGTATTAAAACAGTGGAAGTAAGTAGAGAAGAATGTATGGCAAAGGTAGGATGAAAGAAAAAGAGGGAGGGAAGAAAAGTTATTAAGGGGGAGCTGGTAGAGCTTGAAAGGAGAATGGGAAGAAGGAAGGAATGGAGGAGGGAGCAAAGCAGGTCAGAGGGAGGAAGTGAAGAAAAAAATTAAGGTGGGAAGGAAGGAAAAGGGGAGGGTGGGCAGGGGTAAAGATAAAGGAAAGAAGGAATGTGGGAAGGGTAGGAGGGTAGTAGAAAAATAGGAAGAATGGTGATGGAACAGAAGTAGGAAATAAGGAGGAAAGGAAAGTTTATAAATGATGAGTCAGTAGGAAAAGTGTTACATAAAGGAGAAAAATTGTGTGAGAGGAAGAAGCCAATAAGGAAGGCAAATACAATTGTGTGTGAAGGGGATAAGATTAAAAAGAAAGTTAATAGGGGTGACCAGGCCGGTAGGGGAGGGCAGTTGGGGGGATCAGGCAGGCAGGCAGAGTGGTTAGGGCAGGCAGGCAGGTTAGCGGTTAAGAACCAGAGGTCCTGGATTGTGAGAGTCCCCAAGAACTCCATATTGGAGAGGATACAGGTTGGGCTGAAGGACCACCCCCCCACGCCTACCCCCGTGCACGAATTTCGTGCACCGGGCCCCTAGTATATAAATAAAAATGTAAATGTTTGTTCAAAATCTCAAATCTCTAAAATTTCTTCACTGATTGCTTTGAAATTTTGATACAATGTTGCATTTGAATATGTGCGTGTTTTTATATACCTACATTATATAGATGTCACACCTGTGACAGGTAAAAAGATGCTTTTTTTGAAAAAAAACAGGTAAAAACATGCTCTTTTTTTGAAAAATAAGGCCATCTGTCGGACATAAAAGCAACACATGCTATGAACTTAACAATATTATTCAATCTAACATTCAAAGCCAGGCAGTCACATGCAAGTCTGTCGACACTGTTGTGGAAGCTGATGAAGCGGTTAATTATCCAACAGAATTTTGGAATTCACTTGATCTGCAAGAGATAGAATTCAATTGGAGTGCCAATTATCATGTTGCTAAATATCAACTAGCATAGGGCTGGGCCTCGGGCAGGGGCTGGACTCGGGCTTGGGGCGTGGATGGCCACCACGGTCCCCCCACACCAGCGGCTGAGGGCTCACAGGGAGTGTGGTGGGAGAGGGCAGGGGAGCTTCCTTGGCTCTTTTTTTCTTCTTGCTTTTGGGCAGCTGGGTGAGGGCCCCTGCTGGGGGGAGTCTGGGGTAGCCAGGCTGCTTCAGACGTGGGGCATGGGCCACCAGTGGGGAGTGGGGGTGCAGGCCGGCACTGGGGGGCCCGGGCTGCAGAGGCACATGTGTACAAGGCCAGACCAGCCAGGCAGGGTGGGGCTAGCAGCCTGCCAGGGGCAGCCGCCAGGGAGGGCACATTGTATACCCACAAGCATTGTGTAATTAGACATATTAGAAACGTGCATTTTCTCTTTTCTTTCTTTTCCATTTAACCAGACTGAGCCACAGCAACATGTGGCCGGGTACAGCATATATATATATATATTACCCATTGTTCAAAAAGGAAGTTTCAAGGGAAATTTTAAATATGTACAAGTAACTGAATGATATATATATATATATATATATATATATATATATATATTTCATCAAAGTTGTCAAATTTACATGTCTAGAGTTGTCCAGAGGGGGAAAATATATATATATATATATATATATATATATATATATATATATATATATATATATATATATATATATATATATATATAGAGAGAGAGAGAGAGAGAGAGAGAGAGAGAGAGAGAGGCTACTCAAAGAAATATTCTAAAATAAATTCAAGTAGCCCACAAGAAGTCAAGCAGAATAAAAAACTGAGAATATAAACAGTAAATAAAATTAAATGGCAGAATTAGACCCTACTATATCAATAATTACATTAAATGTAAATGGTGTAAATATGCAAATTAAAAGACAGAGATTGGCTAAGTGGGTCAAAATATGACTTAACTACTTAAAAAATATATATTATTCAAACATTGATCAGAAAAAGCATAAGTGTAATTCTTAATATCAGATAAAGTTGGCTTCAGAGCAAAAATAAATTACCAGAAAGAATGACTTTGTATAATGATAAGGGTAAACTCACAAAAAGGCACAGAAATATTGAATATGTATGCATCAAATAAAAAAACTTCAAAATGCGTGAGGCAGAAACTGGTAGAATTAAAACAAACAAAAAAAATAGTTATTCAGTATTATACTTGGATACTTCAATACTCCTCTCTCGACAATTCATAAAAAATAAACAAACAAACTAGACAGGAAATCATCAAGGATATTGAAAACCTGCACAATAGGATTAACCAATAGTGTCTACCCAATATTTTCAGAATATCAAACAATAGGAGAGCACATACTATTTTCAATTGTTCATTAAGTATATCCTAAGGTGGAAATCCATAAAATAAACTGAAAAATTTTTGAACTAACTGAAAGTATACAGTCTTTTTTCTAATCACAATGGAATCAAACTAGTAATCAATAAGAGAATGATTACAGAAAATCTCCAAACATTTGGAACTAAGTAGTATATTTACAAGTTACCCATTGTTCAACAAGGGAGTTTCAAGAGAAATTTTAAATATGTACAAGTAACTGAATGAAAATGAATATACAAATTATCAAAACTTGTGTAATACATCTAAAACAGTGCTAAGTTGGAATTTTAAAAACTAAATTCAGTTATTAGGAAAAATATCTTAAATAAATAATCAACCTCTACCTGAATAATCTAGAAAAATAGAAACAAAATAAACCCTGAGCAAAGAGATGGAAGGAAATAATAAACACAAGTGCAGAAATCAATGAACTTGTGAGTAGAAACACAATAGAGAAAATCAATGACACCAAGAGCTGATTCTTTGAAAAGATCAATAAAGTAGGCAAATGTCTAGCAAAACTGAGGGGGGGGGGGAGTAAAAATACAAAATTATCAATATTATAAATGAAGCAGAGGATACCACTGTAGACCCTGCAGACATACCAGAATGTAATATGAAAATTCTCTGAACAACTCTAGACATGTAAATTTGACAACTTTGATAAAATGGACCACTTTCTTAAAAAACAGAAACTACCACTGCTCACCCAATATGAAAGAGCTGTAATAACCCTATAACTATGAAGGAATTTGAATTCAACTATTAAGGAATTGAGTTCAAAACCCTTAAAAGAATAGGTAACACACGCCCTGACCTGTTTGGCTCAGTGGATAGAGTGTTGGCCTGCAGACTGAGGGGTCCCAGGTTCAATTCTGGTCAAGGGCATGTACCTTGGTTGCAGGCACATCCCCAGTTAGGGGGTTTGCAGGAGGCAGCTGATGGATGTTTCTCTCTCATTGATGTTTCTAACTATCTATCCTCCTCCCTTCCTCTCTGTAAAAATCAATAAAATATATATATTTTTAAAAAAGAATAGGTAACACTGTTTTGTTCATATATATTTGGGCAAAGAATGTTAGAAAAATCTATGTACTTTAGAAATCGTATATTCATTTTTTTTCTCTTGAAAGTTTTATATTTAGTTAAATTTATGATATATTTTGTATTAATTTGTATGTAGGTGTGAGATTTCGATTCTGTTTTTGATCAATGATTTGGGTATCACTGTTAGCTAACAAATTTTTAAAAAATCCAAGAGCAGATAACATTTGACATTTATTTTCATAGAGCTTAAGATTCAGCTTCTATCAGTTTAACTACACCATGGCTATAATGTATAAACCAGGTGCACAATAAAATGAATCATGTTCTGTGATTTAGTGAAGTGGGTTCAGGATATGGATGCCTACTCTCATTTTGGTATATTTATGTCTGATTACCTGTCTTATCTGGGTCAATCACTTATATTCCTTGAGTTGGTCATTGAAAAGAGTTGCATGAGATAATTTTCTGGTCTTTTAGTTAACACATTTTTGATGCAAATTTAGTGTGTCTCCTCAGAACTAGATTAAGGGTCAGGGCTGCCAAGGTATTTATGGCAAATTGGATTTTCCAGTGATGCTCCCACCAGTATCAATCCCATCCAACTAACTCTTCTTACAAAATGATGTTGACAATCCTTTGTTGAGACATGAGGTCTCTGGTGCATTCTTCAAACCTGGGCATAACTTTATAATTGGTTCAAGTATAAGAATTTGGCAAAATTTGCATTTATCTGACTTCTAAGCAAGAATCTCTCTCTTTCTCCTGCCTCCTTCCTTTGGACATCTGCTCTACCATGTAAGTAGTTCTGGGGCTGCCATGTTGGAGATCACAAAAGAGAGAAAATAGAGTTACATGGAGATACACTAGGGGCCCATGCTGTTCTCAGATGTCCAAGACTTCCCAGCTCGGGTCCCATGCATGTGAGTGAAGATGCCTTCCTGACAGTAGTGCCAGTCACCATCACCCTGCATCACTCCTTTGTTACTAAACTAAGGAGGTTCATTAGTCTGCACACATCAAAAAGCCCAATCAAATGTAAATAGGAGTTTGCAGCCAAGAAAGTAATGGCTAATTTTTTAAAGGAAATTGTACCAAATCCAACGTCACAAGTGGGTGGTTGCTCTAAGACCTGGCTTCCCAATGGTTTCAAGAGGATGAGTTATATGGGAGAAAATCATTAATCCTGGTGACTAAAGGAGTTAGGGTCATGGTCTCTAAAGATTGGTCCACACTAGAGTAGGGGGTAGTTGATAATTACATCTGGTTCTGATGTCTGGTTTCGCAAGGGTGTAAACACTAGGGTCATTCTGTCTTTCTGGGTCAGGAGCTGAAACACAACTGAGGCCTAGATGTTATCTCTAGTGTGACTGAAAGTGCCTCCATGTTCAAAGACACGAGGCTTTGTTCCTAAGATTATTTGATGTTGACGAGAACCTCATTGTAAGGGCTTAATGATTAAGGGAGTAGCTGTGCAAGGGTGAGGGAGGTGAGTGAGTCAGGGTGCTAGGCTGGATAAGGCCAGTTTGAATAAAAAAAAAAGTAGCAAGGTCAGATCAAAGAAATTAAGTTTCTAAGCAGTTGCAATTTTAGACATGCATATTTGTAAAATCTAGAGTCAGAGGAATATGGTGGTGGAGTCAACATATTTGCTAGTGATATCTAAGACCAACACATCAGAGGTAATTCCTTTTCATATAACCTACTGAGCAAGACTGAAAAGCATTGTCTTTGGGGAAGAGCATATCATAGAAAGGAAACTCACCTAACAGAAAGCAAGAACCTTGAGCTTTCATAGCTCAAGGGTGCATGGTCTTCTCTACTAAATGTTGAAGATAAATTCTCATATTAGAGACTCTAGAATAGCAGTAAAATCTGGGATACTGTATTCATTCCATGGCCTAAAAGAGTAACATAAGCTAGTAATACAGTCTGACACAAGTCTTCCTCATGTGCGTTGTGATGCCGCTGTGTAGGTGGCAAATATTTTCTTGTGCCATCGGCAGATTTGTGCAGTAGAATCTGAGGGAACATGATGGATACATGTTGGAGCAGAAGCTCCCAATATAATTGCATAGTTCCGGTTAGTCTTTTGCTTCTGCTTGCTGCTTGAAGAAAGGCTCATTCCAGATAGAGGTTGCTCCTGTAGCCTGTGAGTCTAATTAGGAACAGATGGAGCAGACCACTGCTGGAGCAGAACTCTGCTGGTCTAGAGCTTACATGTAATATAGGCTCGATATAACCTTGTCTGGTATACGACACTGACATGATACTGGAGTTTGCTACTTCAGCAAAGCTACCATGTACACAGACCTATGGAGATACTAATAGATATGCACCTGCCCTGAGATTTAGAGTACTGTGGACTTTCATCCTTACTCTAAAGAATATGTGAGTGTGTGTGTGTATGTGTATACAAATTTAATACACATACAGGGAAGTTTTGTCTTGGAAAATCAATACCTTTATATTGGATAATTTAGTTAGTAATATATATTACCCAATATCTGTTATAACCACATAACAGAGCCAAGTAATTTGAAATGGCTACTTTTGATTGGTTTGCACTTTCTCTATAACAGCCAATGGAGTGAATTTTATGTACTAGTCTAGATTTGACAATGCCTTTCAAGAACAACTAGAGGGAAATACTCCGCTGAGTTGATAAGGGATTGTATTAATAAAGCCTGATTTTAAGTACAGAAGCCAAAAACACACTAGCTTCAGAAAATAATAATGATCATTACTTATAAATAAATGAAATGTTTCCACGTATGTGTGCATGATGTGTATGTATGTGCCAGTGTGTGCATGTGTGTATTGTGGGAGCACATTAATTGGCTTGTATAATTAAAAATATAATTTGAAGTCATGGCTGAATTCAATATCTCAAACAATGTCCTCAGTATTTTCTGTCTGTCTGTCTGTCTGTCTCCCTCTTCCCTCCCTTTATTTTTCTTTTATTTTTTTGTATTAATTTCAGAGAGGAAGGTAGAGGGAGAGATAGATAGAAAAATCAATGAAGAAAGAGAATCATTGATCAGCTGCCTCTTGCACACCCCTCACTGGGGAATGAGCCCACAATCTGGGCATGTGCTCTGACCGGGAATTGAACTATGATCTCCTGGTTCATAGTTTGATGCTCAACCACAAAGCAACACTAGCTAGGGGACCATTTCTTTTGCCTGTGTTTATCTTGCTCTGGTCCATCTCTCTCTAACTCTACATAACACCTCTTTTTTTTTTGGCTTCGTTCTTAGAGCTGAGAATGAGAGTCCCTTCAGAAGCCACAAAGATTAAGAAAATGAGATAAAATTGTGTAAAGGAAAATTCCCTCTTCCACAATTGTCAGAAAAAATAGATTCAAGGCATGCAAAATTTAAAACAAAAATCTATTAATCTATTATAGGGGTTGATCCCCAAAGAGCATGCTCAAGATAACACAAATATTTGCTAATTGCTTTTTTAGGACAAATGAAAAAATGGAGAAAACCATTTTGGGACCAGAACTGAATTGTTTGAAAGTACAAAGAAGAGAAAGGAAGGTCAATTTATCCCAAGCATAGTAAACAAGCTCTCCACTAAGGAACACACTAAGGAACATTAAATAACTGTTGAAAAATATCAATTTGAAAAGGGGTCCATGCAAGCTTATGATCTCTGCAGGGGAATCTCAGAACTAGCTTTAGCACTACCTCTAGAACCTTGGGTCCTAAATGGAACTTTGCAGGGATTTTGTATAAAAGAGCAAAGTGGAAAGAATTAGAGACCTCTCTATCAGAAAGTGGGATCAGTAGGACAGGGACCTTCTCTCACTTTAATTCTTTTGATCATATTTTGTGTGCATAATTCAGTGCTTTTGTCTTTATTAAAATACAATTGAAATATGTAAAAAAGCTTTTTAAATAAAGTCTCCCAGGTGTGTGTTGAAGCATCAAGCCCCCTTTCTTTCTTTTTTTGTTCTCTTAATTGTTACTTCACAACAATTAGTTGGGTATTCATATGCAAATGTATGCAATTAAAATGGGCTCAATGTATGAGATTTTTACTACTAGTTAATTTCTACTTTTTCTAGTCTACTGATAAGATCTGAAAAACTGCTTTTTTCTTATCCTGGCTCCTTAGGGCATAGAAGAGAAAGGATAGCATGAATGCCACCTAAATATCTCAAAAGCTCTGCCATTGTTAAGATCCTTCTTCAACTAGAAAGTAGTTTTTAATTGTTTCTTCCATTGTCTGCCTTGCTCTCTCTCCCAGAGAACATTGTGTTGAAGCTTTCATTATTTGTTAGTGACTCATTATTCAGGACTCAGAATGGCATTTGCAGTATTAATTCAATATGGGAATGGGCTTGTAAAGGAAAGGAATAAACATCAGAAAAATAAATAGAATTTGATTGATAGATTACAACTATTGTTTCAAGACAGCAAGACATATTTATTCAATATCAGGAGTGGAAGGAGATCAGAGAAATACATTAAAATATTTTTTAAGCTTCTGAAAAACATCAGAAAATTTGTGGAGTGGAGGAGGCGGTTAGAATCGAACGAACGATTACTATTTTCCTTGCTGTAATAGACAAAAGATGTCTGCAAAGTCTTAGCTGTTCTACTCCTAAGAGAGGGAGAGTCTATTTTCCATCCCCTTAAAATTGAGCTTGCCTTAGGTGATTTGCCTGACCAATGAACACAGCCTAAATGGTTTTCTGGGACTTCTGAGGTTAGGTCCAAAGGAGTCTTGCCCCTTTACTGGGCTGAAAGAACACTCCTCAGCTGCTCTGCATAAGGAAGTTTAAGCAACCTTTGAATACGCCCTTGTGGATTACAACCAAGTTATCTCGCCAAAAGACTAGGCCAAACTTTAGCCAACACCAGCACCAACTTACTAGTCATGTGAGTGGGCCATCTTGGAAGTGGGTCATCCAGCACCAGTTAAGCCACTCCAATTAAATCTCAA